>JAQIXA010000668.1:0-36880 GCA_034699045.1 Nanhermannia cf. coronata Gr-Ori-00579
GCCGCAATCACTGCCGAGAACAAAAAGAACAAAATCTACCATGAACTAACTGACCGCTTTTTCTTCACTCCACTTTCTTTTGAAACTCTTGGTGGATGGGGTCCAACTGCCATTAAGTTCATAAATGAAATCGGACAAAAATTAATGCAATCATCAAGCGAACCAAAATCCAAACAATTTCTAATCCAAAAAATCAGTATAGTAATTCAAAAAGGCAATGCCGCCTCAATCATAGGCTGTTTTCCTACTACTAAAAATTTAAATAACTATTTATTTATGCTATAACTTTAATAATTCTTTACCAATACTTCTTGTAAATTACCTTTGTTCAAAGTTTATTTAATTTTGTTAAATAAAAAATGTCATCAGTTAACAACTTAATTAAAATTATCTTTGAACATTGCTATTTCTATAAGGTATATCTTTTAAAAGTAATGATGGCTTTCTTTCTATTTCAGGTTATTTATGCACTAGGTAAAGTTGTTTAGTGTTTAGTTCTAGTTAAATAATTAGGTATATAACTTTGCTATTGTTAGATAAGGCTACTTTGCTAGTATCTACCTATTCCAATCGTAAAATTTCAGTATAAATAAGGTACCCTTCTATTAGGTACCTACTCAATAGAAAAATCTCTTTATAGGATACGCGAAAAAAAGTCCCTTGAGGTAGACCCGGTCCAGGTAACCTACCAGCATTTCTTTTCTTTGATTTAAATTTTCCTAATCGGCTTTATATAAGTATACCTGATACTTGATACCTACCTACTATATTTATCAGAATAATATAATTTCAGAGGTTTTTAAATGATCTTATTTAGTTTTAGTAAATATGTAGCTTAGTATTTGTTCGACATCATTAATAAGATCAGTTAATTAAAATAGGAATTAGAGAAAATAATTTTGGTTTTAGATTCACCCCTACCCTATATAGAGATATGTATGTAGAATCTAGATGTAGATTCATTGAGAGCTGATATAAAATACACGTAACGTGTATTAATATTGTGTAGGTAACGTGTAACACGTTACCTACACAATATAGATATAAACCAGACTAAAATAGGTAATTGAGGTTTGACTTTAAAGATAGAATTTCAAGATAAAAATATAAATGGTACGAATTTGATGAAAATGACATCACAATCTACTGATAGATGAAGATTTAGGGTTACACCAACACGCTTTTACCCGCATTATCCAAAGGAATACAGACAGCACGAAAAAGATTGAAATTTTAGTTTTTAAAGAGCAATAAATATCGGCGTCTTGCTACAATTTGTATTTGTATGTTCCTAATCCTAATAGTACCCTACCTATCTTATATAATGTCTTTTTTTGGTAAACCTAATAAGAATTATAAGTTGTGTGAGTGTGTTGTATGAAGGGTATAAAATGTCATCACATTCACCATCGGGGAGGAAATAAATTTAAATCAGGATGAGCTGAAAACAAATGGAAAATGGAACCTCTTGCCAAAATCTTGGGAACAAAACCACGTTTATTTCTTCAAAATTATGGACATTCTAGTTTTAGTGTAAAAGAAAGTAACACTACACTCAAACATTAGGTATTAGGTTTACGAATAGGTAGTTAAAGTCAAGGCATACATGTTACATGTAAGCTTTTTGGTTGGAAAACACTAGAATTAAGCGAAAATCAAAAGATAGCTCGTCCAAGTTGCAAGCTCGATAGGCAATGAGAATGATAAATTGGCTTTTGAAATGAATAGGTAGGAGAAAATGTTAATGTTCGTTTAGCTGAATCATCTGAGGATTTTGATTTTGACTATATACTCCTCATAAAGTTTATAAAATAAGTGCTGATCTTGATGAAAAGTTTAAGGGAAAAAAGTAAAGAAATGAATAAACTGTGTAGAAAAACAACAAGAGCAATCAAATGAAGGTTAGGTTAGTATTTAGCAAAGATAAAGATAAATTACTCAAGAATCAAGAAATTTTGGCTTATACTATCCGTTTGTTATTTGTAATGATTAATCATAATCATTCTTTTTAGTTTATGTTAATTGTTAACTGTTAAATGTAATGTATCGTAGAATAAAATCTTTATCAGGGTAAGGGTAGGAAAGTAAGGCATGTCAAATGAGCATGCTGTATTTAATATCTTGAATGTAGAGTGTAGAGAAAAAGCTGAATTCAAATTAAGCCCAAATACAAAAAAATATGAGTAAAAAACAAATAAATATGGAATATAGATAATGACACTGGAACATTGAATTATGATATATATACAAATACTGTAATATACAAATACTGTAATATACAAATACTGTAATATTCGACTATCAAATAAGGGAAAAGATTGACCGAGTGCCATTTCATGAGAAAAAAATAACGAACATTATTTTTATAGCGATTGTGATACTCATGACTATGACTGTCTATGACAAAGATAAACAGCATAATGAAGATCCGTTGAATGATAATGATAAATGTTCTTTTGGTCTATAAGATCATCACCATCCAACAATTCAGCCTTTTTTCTTCAGAAAAAACTTTATAACGAATCACCATTCTTTCAATGAAAATGGCTAGTAGTAAAGAGTATATTATCATATAGGAGTAATGTAATGTAATGATGATCATGATGATGGTCCACAACAAAACCTTTTACATAATAAAAAATGGAACAAAATCTCCAATCCAATCATTAAGCCCAAGAATAATTTATCTTTGCATTCGTATTACAGATAGTACATAGTATATACTTACATACATATACATATATCTTATATTTTGTGTAAGTATAGTATGTATCGATCGATTTAAGAAAATAATCCTACAAACAATAAAGTTTGCTCATTACTAGAATAGAAAATAGAGATAAAATAAAAGTACCTATACTATACTAATGATGACAATAATGATCTTGAAAATAAAATTAATGAGCTATTTAGTAGGGTACAGAGTACAGATTAGTATACTAGTAGTAGTAGAGTATAAAATTCAATATCAAACTAGACGAATAAATCATATTGAAATTAATCATAATCATTAATCATAATCGTAATCCTTATATTTATAATTAAAACTTGTGTCCAAGTCCAAAGTCCAAAAGTCCTGAAAAAAATGTCCAAATTCACCCCTCAATATATCGGTATTTATATATAAGAATAGAAATTAGGTAGGAGAGCGCATTTTGCAATTTTGCTTGGTTTCATTTCAATTTCAATTTACATTACAATTTCCTTATTTCATTTCACGAGGTTTTGTTTTTGTGTATTTTGTGTGTGGTTGGTTTTTATTTTTTATTTTTTTTTCAATTTTATTTGTCAATAAATTTTAATTTAACTAGGTTTCAATTTAATTCAGGTTTTTGGCCACTGACACTGACACTTTGGTCACAACTTGGACTCATTGTCTGAAAAATATTAAAATCCAGACGGAAAGTTCTCTAGTAAATTCCTTGTAAGTCGTAAGTTATTTTTAGTTTATTTAGGTACTTTTAAATTCAATTAGATAAAAAAAGGCACTTATATAATTTCATTTCAATTCAATTTCTTATCAAGTTATTATATCTCTATTTTTTTAGATTCAGTTCAGAATCATCTGATTATGACACAGGTCTGCCCGAATTCTACAAGTACAAGTAGGTAAAAAATAGAAATTTCAAAACGGAGATCTGTATTTATTTTCCATAATTGTGACCTCTGAATATAAATTTTAATTATTCTCATATATCTAGACTAGTTGAAGTTTAAAGCTGAATACTAACACATTGAGAGGGTTGAATTGAGCAAATTAGCAAATTAAATCTATGCTGAGCTGAGCCGAGCTGAGCTGGGTCCAAATACCATTAAAATGAAAATAAAAAAGAAGCAGAAACTGGTTCAGGATGAAGAAATAGAGACTAAAGAAGAATTAAATGGGAAAGATATACATGTTGACAAACCAAAAGTAGAGGAAAATTCTGAGGATATTGGACAACTATTAAAATCATATGAAGGAACATTAAGTTCATCAGATCGAAGAATTTATGAGTCCTTAAAATTATGTGCCCTTAAAGGAATACCTATGGAACCTATGCCATTATTTGGTGATAAATTACATACTGATGCCGCTACATCAAGAGTTTCAAATCCACTTCTTGCACATTCAATCAGAGCTAATGCACTTCTAGTTAATTTGGATGAACAGAAAGCATTTCAGTAAGTTTTATATTATTAAAGTGCTGATTAACTAATGGTAAGCACAAAATTGATAACGCTTTTTATTTTCTAGAACTGCTTTACAATATGATTCAATATGCGATAGAGAAACAGAAGACTTTTATGACATCAGATTTCTTCTTCCTTTATTATGCCATATTTTAGATGAAAAGAATATTTGCAATGAATTTAAAGTAATATCTAATGGATGGATTCATTTTATATTACGAGGAATGTGTTTAGAAGATGTTGTATTAAGAAGATTCTCTTTTTTAGCGTTCCAAAGGCTAATTTTCAATCTACAGAGAGAAAAGGTATACCTACTACTAATTAATTATCCCCTATTCCTGTTATTAAAATTCAAACCTATTTCTATTTTAGGAATTTCGGAAAAACGATAATAAATTGTGGCTACAAATTCTAATTGGGATTAAAGAAGGGGTTGGTGTTTTGGGTGAATGCAAAATTAGCAATTTAATGTCAACATGGTTGATTGCATCCTTGGAAGTTTTAAAGCAGCCTTCACATCCACTTTATCGGAAAATAATATCTGCAATTTTAGCCAAACCATATATTGATATGACATCAATTCCAGATTTTGTTACATTTTACAATACCTCTGATGGAAAAAGGTAATTTAGTTAATTTATCTAAATAATAATCAAATGTTGTCCCTGCATTTGTTGAAAAATTTCATTTCTTGCATTTTACCATTAATTGATTTAAATTTAAATACATAGGAATAATCCTGTTTTTTTTCTTTAGAGAGAGTCGTGACTGGATATTAAATGTTTTCTTTTACGGTTAGTATAAATATTTACTATTTTCAAATTATGACATTTTTAATTTTTTATAAATTAAATGTGCTTGATTTATTTAACTCAGCTCTAAAAACTAAAAACCCACTATTTTACAATAGAGACTATAAAGCTTGGTTTTTCGTATAGTAGAACTGATACCTAGTGAGTAGAATTGAATGAATAGACTATAATAAATTATATATTTTTTTGTAGGGATGAGAAAGAAAGATGATTGGGATATAATGGAAAAGCTCCCTGCAATTAAATTTTTGTGTTCATCTTTTGAATTTGAAAAAGTTCAGACAAGAAAAACAATATTGAAAATTTTAACTCGATTATCAAAAGTTCCAGAAGTTGCTCTAGAGTTAATTGTAAAATATTCATTACCTTTGTGGATTTCTAATATAACGACTAGTAGTAATGCAATTATGAAGGATTTAGAAAATTTTTACCGTGTCTTATACAATTCTAATAAATTAATCACAGCAAATAATGATATTGAAGGTAAATCAAGAGATGTATTGTTGACGTATATTTCACGAAAAAATAATTGGAATCAACCTGAGGACAGTATGGATACAGAAACCAATATTGATAATGATATTTAATTAAGTTTTTTAATCAAATAAAAATAATTATCTATCATCGTAAAGTTCGTTTATTATCTAATAAGACTCGGATAATATTTAACAATCTAAAATATCTTAATCTAGCAATTCTAATTCTAATTAATAAAAAAAATTATTTGTAGTAATCGATAATCTTAATAATCTCAAGGTTAGTTAATTAGAATCATAATCAAATTTAAAATCGAAAAAACAAGTCAGTTTTTTAACATTTTTCCACTTTGCACTTTGCTTAAACTTTAGTTAAAATTTAGTTAAAATAAAGACCACATGAGATATACAATACAACTTGCTAGCTACCAGTTTTTTTATTCATTTATTTTAGTTGCGAGAAATCTTTTAGGCTTAATTTTACACTTGTTTATTTATAAAACTGAGTTTCGAGATTTGCAAAGCTAAATTTATGAATAGGTAGATTATTTAAGTTTAAGTTTTTTTTAAAAGTTTGAATGAAAAACTAGATTTTTGTCTCAACTTAATTGTTCTTAGCAAGTCATACATGGAAGAATTTTTAACGCATTTAAGTTTTCTGAGCTGAAGCTGAATTAAATGAAAAGGTTCTAGAAAAGTTAAAATCCAATCCAAAATTATACGATTCTTCATATAATTAGGAATTAGGGATAATTTTTTTTTAGATTTTTAGGATAGATTGTATTAATCAAGTAATGCTATTTTAAACAAAATATAATATGCTAATTAAATTTATTTCTTCTTGGAAATATTCTCCTTTTTTACCTATATATACCTGTAAAATTGAGGATAAATTTGGTTTTTCAGAGCTAAATAGCTTTCAATTCAATCGAAATTCGAAATCGAAATCGACCGAACCGAAATCCTCGAACTAAAATCGCAAAATACCCAAAAATACAGAGTGCAGTGCATAATGTGTAAAAATTGCCTTATATTTTGTAACATAATTTAAACGTAAGCATGAAAATGACATTTTTTTTTGAAAAAATAAAATAAAAAAATAAATACCTAAAGATAAAAACGAAAATCTGAAGAAATTTTTTGTATTATAAAAGTTAATTGTTAATTATTTAAAGATTTTGACCTCTGACCCTTGAACTTGACGATTGTTAATCTCTTCTTCAATGGCTGTATTGGCACCACCATTCATACTTTGTCCAATCTCGGACTCGAAAGAACTTTTGGGCATTTCCGAAGACAGAGAGGAGAACAAGATTATCATTACTTTGAGCAAAAATATCGCCATTAAATATCTTGTAAGTTAATTATGCTATTTTATTGGTGCCTGTCCGGTACCTAAATTTACCACTGACACAGAGCTTATAATATAAATACATATTTAATGGTCAATTTACATGTTATTTATGGCGCTATGCTATGAGTCTACGAGTTTTCATTTCATTTCATTTCATCTACCGACCTAACCTACCTACTATATTTTCCATGTCTTTTTAGGTTCAAGAACAGAAACAAGAAATAAGCTGGACATCAAGTAAGCATTGGCTGACTTCACGTGTCATCTTTTGTACTGAAATTAACAAGTATGGAGCAATTATGGACCACAACACTGTATCTGTTTGGGACGAAGATGATACATCATTAGCTAAAATTAAGAAATATAAGGTAATTTAGAATCTATTCATTTAAATAACTCGAACTCGACTCGACTCTTCTACAAAACCAGATTTTTTGGGCTCAAATCAGACTCAAATTAAAATAGAGTACAGGATTTGATTTTTCAGAGCTTGACTAGATTAGATGAATACTTATAACTACAGCCATAAATAACATAAGTTAAAAATAATTATATAAAATTGAATTAAATCCTGGTTTTCCTTTTTTTAGTTTTCACATGGAATTCATGGGCTTTATTCGACAAAATCGTTTGGGACAATTGTCATATTTACCAATGGTTATGTTAAAACACTTGCTGAAGTAGTAGAAGAGGATAAAACAGGCAAAGCAAATGATCACCACCAAGACTTTAAAATGATTAATTCCAAAGTAAACAAACTAATTGATATTGATGTTTGTGAAAATGAAGACCAAGAAAATGTCAATATTTTTTTCATTTGTGAACCTACCGTTAATTTGAGTAATTCACCAAAATCCAAGATTAAATCAATGGTAGCAGCAGTGCCTGAATCAAAATGTGGAGTTGTTAAGAGAAAAAGTTTAAGAATATTTCCAATTTCAATCTGTCGGAAAATGGATCATTTAGAGAATTTTTCAACAAATCATTTGCTCCAAATTTCTAAGCATGTTGTTGAAAATATAAAGCTTGAAGATGAAGAAGAAATACTTGGTAAGATAAATAACTTAACTATTTATTTAATGTTTTAATTTAAAAGATGCTTTTGAAACATAATGTTGATAATATTATTTTAAATATTCAGGTCATTGTTTAACTTCTTCTGGTACAAATAGCTTTTTACTATTTATGGGTAATTTGTAATTTCTTATTTGATTTTTTTAATTTGTAATTAATCTTAAATTAACTAATGTTTTATTCTATTGATTAGGTTCCGATGGGTATTTATACAAGAAATCATTAATTACAAATGAGGGCCAGGATCAAATTCGAAAAATTGCTAATTTTGAGAAAAAAACTAGTACATGTACACCACTTGTAATTAGATCTTTGAAGAATTCATCTCAAATTGTATTTTATGCTTGTGATATCACCGAAGAAGGAGCAGTCGTTTTTATTTATGATTTTAATTTGGATTTATTCCTTTCAAGACAATCTTTAAAGCTTTTTAGTATGGAGCCAATTATGGAAAAAGCTGGAAATAATATTTTTATACCAGGTATTTATAATTTAAATAAGTGAATAATTTATAATTTAACGAAGGTTATAGTTATATTATATGACTATGACTAATTTTATTTGGTTTTTTGATTTCAGTTGGTATGAATATTTTAGTTCTTGGCTTAAGAATAACTAAATCACAACTTTCTGACATTTTGGGACAACATCAGCTAAAAAGTTCAGAGTTCTTTGAAACCCATGATCCTTGGAATACAATCAAATGGGAGGAAGATGAAAATGATGGAGAAAAAACTTTACCAAATTCATTACAGGTAGAAACTGAAAGTCATTCATCTAAAACATTAGTAGAATTGGTCAATACGGTCAAGAATTTTGAAAATAATGGTCAACCTCAATCTATGTAAGCTTTGAAAAAGGTTTAGAAGAAACAGTTTTTTTTATTAAATTTTTTGCTTTTTTAGGATTTGTCATCAAATTATACCTGAGACACTTGATAAAAATGACCATAAATCACTTGAATGGATTTTAGATTATTTTGACGACATCCCTGAAGAATTGTTGGTAAGAATATTGTCCTGTTTCATATCGAAATTACAAGATGAAGATGGTGACGACGTTGACATTGATGAAGAAAATATTAAGAAAGAAGTTAATCGAATTATAAAAAGAAAGGTCGAAAACAAAGTATTGATTGATTCATTTCGGTGCTTAGATTTTACAAAGGCTAAAATATTTTTAATTTATTTAACTTCATTGCTTAATGTATGTGGGAATTGGAAAGTTTTAGCAGATGAGGACGAAGAACAAAAAGAAATAACAGATGAGTGTAATTTCATATTAGCTACTATTAAATGGATTAGTGCACTTTTAGACTCGCATTATATTGACTTTGTTTACAACGACGAGACGGATTTAGTGAATTCCATCTTAGAAATTATAGAAGAGAAATTAATAATAATGAAAGAAATTGAAAATATTGAACCACTTTTAAGAATAACTTTATCAAAAATAAGTATTGAGCCAAAACCATCACCTAATTCAAAATTCAGAACGGAAACGATAATATTTGAGTAAAATGTTTTCGAATTACCTAAGTAAATAAGTATAATAGGTAGTTGTAATTTTTATTATTATTTTTCTTATACATAAATGTGAAAGTTTTATTTTATTAAAGCCCAATATTTTTTTGTCAAAAAGCCTAATTCATTTGAAAATCAAAAATTTTAATAGATACGATCGAGACATTTATTTCTGTTGCTTCTTTTTTGGTGTGAATATCCCATGGAAAGTGGATGTTACAGAGCCTTCTGCTTCAAAATCGACTAATGAAATCTGACTCATATCCTTTGCATCTAGAATAAGAAGTGAAACTTTCTTTTCATTATCTTCATATAAAAGAACAGATACTATCACGCCATCATCTTCAGTTGGTTCTTGAATTTCTGGATTTTGAACAAATATTGGTTCCGAAGCGATTGTTCCTTCTTTTTTCCATTCAAGCTCTGTTCCATTTTTTATGTCAACTTTCTTAATGATATTTGTTATGAATCCTCCAGAAGATGTTTCAGTTGACGAGCATCCATAGAAGAAATTGTATTTTTTCCCATTATAGCTGTAATTTATTCTTGGAAATTCGAACCAATCATTTGTCAAATGTTGTGGAACACATTCAATTACACCTTCTTGTTTGAGAAGTGCACTTGCTTTAGTATCTTTAACAGAAGCTGCTAAATTGTCGCCAACTTTGGCTCCCTGAAAAATAGAACACAGTTAAAGAAAAGTAATTTTAATGATTACTCATTATAACATCAGTTAGATATGGGTAGGGAGTAGGGTACCCTACAGATATTTATCTACTACTTGGTAGGTATCAAACTCAACTAATCTCTAAAAATTGGAATTTCGTATTCAAAAGATAACCCAAATTACCTTTTTACATATCTCTATGTTTATATTCAAGTTTATTTTTACTTTTAAAATATTCTGTGTCTTTAATGGCAAATCTCATATCGAGATCAGAGACAAATTTTATTCTAAATAAAAAATGTTTCCCCCCCCCCTAAATGTATAATATCCTATTTTTGGATACCCTACTAGGAAAGGAATAGGCAGGACCAGGACTAGGTGCTAGAAACAATTGGTAAAAAAATTGTAGGTATCTAATCTAACTTTTTTTGCTTTCTCTTTGCATTCTCTACGATTACAGAACCTAATCTCTGCAATGTTCATTTCTCTGTGATCGTTAAGTACTACATAAACATAATGTACCTATGTATTTATATGGTAGATACTTAGGTATTTATATTTTTTCAGTGCTTGTGCTTTAAAGTTTGTGTCTTTTTTTGTTTTAATTCAATTCGTAAAATCTCAATTTTGACCTCAATTTCGCAAGTAAAATTGAAGCCAAGCCAAATTAGGTAGCATACTTTTAGCAAATTTCAGAAAACGTTTAGGTACCTTTGGAATGTTTAAAGGCAAAACAAACCTCCTCGCAGTTGCCCCCTCATACCAATTCCCTTTTAAATTTACATTCTCAGCTTCCAAACCATTAAGGATCTAATGAAAAGTTAAAAGAAAAAAGTATTAAAATAGAGATTAAATTATATTAGTTTCAAACAAAGCCATTAAAATTCAATAATAGCTATTTACATAATATAATGCATAATTGAGAAATCTACTGATACTGATACTACATTGAAAATATAATAATGTATCTACTAATTCAATCAGCAAGGTTGGAAAAGAAATACCTTCCTATTTCATTACCTGTGAATCATTATACCCTGCAACGTCCATAATTATAAATCCATCTTCCTCATAGGCATTTACATGATGAAAAGTGAAAAGTTTATCAACTTCATAAATGACAGGATTCAATTCGCCATTCTCAAGTGCTGAGATATAAATCCTTGTTTTTTCCCCTTTGTACCATTGTAATCTTTGGTGAAGTGAATTTGGAAAAAGCATATTTTTCAAAACATTTATGCAAAGCGGTTGTTCGATAAAAAGAGCATAATTTTCGCTTAACCCGAAACTGTGATAATATGATGGATATAATTTCCACCTAACTGGTATTTCAGCGATTAATTTAGCTCCCTTAAAACTTGTTTCCTCGCTTCCGTATGTTGGAGGGATTTTAATAATACAGTAATGAGGGCCTTTCTTATGCCTATAATTACTTCCCATGTTTAAAACAGATCCACAACGAAGTTCATGAGGATGTGCTGTAGCTATATGCAAAAATACAGATTTAAATTTTAAATCTAAAGTTCTAAAGTAATGCAATTTATATTTATAAACCAGTATTTGCTGCTACATAATCAGTTATACAAGTCTTTTCATCAAAAGTCCTCAATGTATCTGGATCAATTCTTCGTACGAAAGAAGTTTCGCTCATTGTATAGAGCTGATCCCCATAATAGGCAAGATTAATCAAGCAATTATCCGTCATTCCATCTTCAAATTTTTTGTAAAATTGAGATTTGAATCTTGAGAATAACCCTTCACACGGGTCCTTCATAGCCATTGTCCCATATTCATTCACCATAATTCTTTGATTCGACATATTTTGCTTATAGGTATCACTCTCAAGAAACCGACTTTGATATTCAACCTGTAGGAATATTTCAAAACATTTATTTATTTTATAAGGCAGTTTAGATTAGTGTCTTATTGATTAGTGTCAAAGAGGATTCATTCTCTTTAGGTATTCCCGAATGAATGAAAATAGATAAATAGATACTTAGGTACCTTCCCATTTTTAATTGTAAACCGATGAATAGTGGCTAGCCCATCAAACAGGTGATTGAAGCGATAGGGTCCAATTTTTTGAATTCCAGGTCCATTTCTATGTAAAGAACCTTCAAGCCATTTTGGGATTTCGCCTAAAAATATTTCATTAGGCTTTGGACAATGCGAGTATAATTTTCAAACATAACGTTTTTTGAGAATAGATATCTTTAGATTTGAATATCTTTTTGAATAATTTAAACCCTAATACATACAGAGTATTTGTATAAAACAATGTGAAACAAGATCTTTACTCGTTTATCGAATAGCACAAAAATATTTTCATTTCTTACCTGAAATTATTCCTTGCTTTGGTGTAGAAGTTTCTTTTTCACAATTTCGAAATAGAACATGTTCTTTCTCAATATTTTGATCCATTTTTTCTTTTCTAAATTCCATTCCTTGAAAAAGCCTTGCCTTTTTATTGAATGTACCTAATTTTCTGTAATGTTGATTTGGATATTACAATATATTATGTGCTGTTCGAGTTAGTTTAGTAGTTAGTAGGTAAGTGCTTCTGCATAATACTCGTATCAAACAAATTGTGTGTTTAAAAAATGACCTTAAACTTTAACTTCAAATAATATTCATAGGACTATTTGTATATCAGTTATCAGATTGCATTTTGCATATAGTGTACATAATACCTAAATTGATATTTTACAAGAACATTTTTATAAAGAATGACAGACACTCTATTTAGTATTTAGTAATGGTATTCAAAAAAGATAAACACTTTTCTTTTTTTATATACTTACCTACCTATACCTACTTATATAATTCCTACACTCACTATTCACTATCTTCACTTGTGATATGAGTGAAGTTTAAGCAGTAATAATGATAGGGTTATTTTATTACATAAATACTAGACTAGTGTAAGTACATACTCGTATGAAATCCAAAACTGATATCGATACTTAAAAATAGTAGGAAGGTACTCTGTACCTTATAGTATCTATCTAATAGTAATGTAAAAAAAATATAAGCCTAAAATGGCAAAGTTGTAAAGTATTTTAGAAAATATTTATCTATTAAATTACAATTCTTCTAAATCTACGCCTACCAACAACCTACAGTTAGTTGTGCAATGTCGTAATAGATATTGAATTTACAATACTGCTGACTGCTGATACTATTAGGTACACATATTTTTAAAAGTAGGTACATATATACACAATTTAACCCTTGAAAAAAATTCCCTCTACACTCTACACTTTAGGCTATTTTAATTTGATTAATAATCGAACTTATTTTATTTTTAAAGAATTATAGGCAGTAACTTTACATAATAATTTATACATTGAGATAATGTTATGTGTATTATCATTAAAATTTAACTAATAAATTTCGTTAATCTATTAGCAAAGGAGTTTTATGTTATTCACAATTTTCAATTTCTAATTAATTTAACTCGTCAAGATATGGCACATTTTTAAGATTACCATAACATGCCATTGACATTTTCCCTTTTCCTTTTCTTAATATCTAAATTATGAAAATAAATGAGATTCAGATAAGTATCAAGGAATACCTAATACCTAATTGCATTATTATGTGTGTTTACTTACGTTATTCATATCAGAAGCGGAGATGGAGTCGATAAGTTTTGCCTGCTCGTCAAATGATGTTACCTTTCCTTCAATTAAACTTTGTAAACCAAGATCTTCTAAAAGTCCATCATCACTTTCTGAACTTTGGGCAACAATACTTTTAAGCATATTTTTAGCATTGTTTGCATCTTCATCGGTAAAATTTGCCGTTCTTAAAATTTGACTTACTTTCTTCGTAACCTATATGAGAAAACAAATATAATTTAAATAAAATAAAATAAAATAAAATAATTGAACGTGCAAAATTCATTTAGTTTTTTTAATTGTAATTTAACCTTTTCAACACAACATGGCGTAGAGACTATAATTGCTCCTATTAATCCAGCATCACTATAACTTGCTTGAAGAGCAGTGGCAGTTGATGTTTCAATAGCATCTGAGACAGCAGAAAATAACTTTCCTCCAACATTGCCGTATTTCGTCCTTGGACCAATACCCAACGATAATTGAACTGCAGAACTTGCCACCAATTCTTTTGAATTTTTGATACTTGAATAAAAATATCAGATTTATTTTAAATCCATTTTATTTAGGTTTTAAAATTACAAAATATTTACCTTGCACCCTCTAAAGCTAAAGCGACATATGCATGACTTATTGCAGTAACTTGTCTTGATTCTCCAGAGTAAAATTTAGCAGGGGTTGTATTTTGACTTCCGCCTTGAACTTTCAAACTACTTGCAAAGTCAACAACACTCTGATGCGGATATCCTATAGAAATTAATATGGAATTAATAGTTTGAAATTTTTTAATATCTTAAGAAAATAGTTGTGTATAACTTATAACTACCTATCATACTATCTAAAAAACATACCTAGTGCAACAACACTTGCTTCAGTAAAATTATTCTTGACATAATCCAAGAGCTATTTTAAAAAATGATTATAAGTTTTATGATATTTTCAGCTTTCAAGTTATCTAACTTACCATTTGGGTTGAATGTTTTCCAACCATATATTTTGGTGAGTAGAGTGAATTTCCCAAACCATCTCTGAATGAAACTCGATGAAGCAATTCTAATACTCTTACTTCTGGTGCCCTTTGGGCTAGGTCTAGTTTCAATCTGGACATATGATCTGTAAGTTCCCAAGAATTAAATTTTTGATTTACAGTAGCATCTTGAAGAAATTTCTCTAAAGATTGTCTAAAAAAGAGAATAAAAATCAATACTCAATAAATATCCGCACTTATTTTTAAAATAAATTACATATTATCACGGGGCGCTTCAAGTGTGTAGGCAATATGTTCTCGTCCTGCTGTACAGTACCTATAAGACAAAGAGTTACAGTTTGCAGTAATTGAAGTAATAAGGTTAATTACAAATTTCCACCAGCTTGCTCAATATGCCTAACAATGCCAAAATGAGTTGAATTGGTAGCTATAAAAAACAAATTAGATTTAAAAATCGACACAATTAAAAATTCTTCAAAATCAAATAGATTTACTTCCAAGAGCAGAAAAAATTCTCAGGGCGTTTACAACTCCAAGATTATCGTATTGCTCATATCTTGACCCGGCTCTAAAAAAAATAAGCACAAAAATAATATATAATTCTTCACCTAATTATATGAAACACAATGAGATGAATATTATGATTACTTTACTTACTTGAAATAAACTGCTAATTTAGCAACTGGTTTGTTAGTTTCAATAGAAGCAACTTGGATATTAGAAACTTTAGTTGTTTTAACTTCTTCTCTTGGTATAATATAAGATCCCGATCCTTCAGATGCTGGTTTAGCTTGTGCAGCTGCAGAAAAACTTCTTAAATTCCTTATCTGGACATAAAAAAACAACAAAAATGTAATAAAAACAACACATGACATACAACTACATCATTACAACAAGTCAACAGACAACATACAAATAAAATCATAAAAATTCAGAAATCAAGGGATGACAATAAAAGATCTACCTTATATTTTAATAATTATATTTTAAGTATCAAAATCAGATAATTAATGGATATTAAAATTCAATGCATTTTTGCACATGAACCTTAATTAAAAATTTAAAGTCTATACACTAAACTAACCTATTTTATATATTATAGTAATAACTTTTTTGAATATGGACCTTTTACATTTTACATCAACTATGAAACCTTATGACCTCAATTTTGCAAGTAAACCAAGTACAAAGGAGGCCAAAATTTGGGGTTTCAGTGCTGAAGTAAATGAATTGACCACAAACTTTTTAACTAATGTAACACAAATGTCAACAATCATCAAGATCAAGAACTGAAGTTTTATTAAAAAGAGGCACTTACCGCTAATGTCCTTAAATGAGGTGTAAATGGCTGAGGACCCATTTTAAAGTACCTACAAGAAAAAAAGAGTTACAATTAGCGGAAATTGACCTAATAAAGTTAATTACAGTTGTAATTGTACAACAATTAAAACTTAAAATCGCTAAAAATTTACCAACTTTTTCGAAGAAAAATATTTACAAAAAAATTAATTTTGATATTTTTGCAAAAGAAAGTTGAGCAGCTGATTTAGTAGATGGCTTATACTCCTATATGAAATGGAATTTTTGACCAAAATTTTAAAATTCAAAATTTTAAGCACGTTGTTGTTGTTAATTGTTGTTGCAGGAGGCAGGAGGTGAATTTTTGTTGTTTTTGTTTTAATTGTTGTTTTAAAATCAAAATCAAAAGTGCAGTTAAGGTTAAGATAAGGTAAGCAATTAATAAATCATTTTGTAAATTCCCTAACTAGGTATATTAACTCTAGACTCTAGATAAGGTAGGTAGGTACATTTATTTACATAACAAGTAGGTATAAATAATATCAGGATCAGATATTCAGATATTGAATTGAATTGAAAAATTATTAAATAAACTTTATTTGATTCAGCTCTGAATACTCTAATTTTGACCCTAATACATGTATTACATATATTTGGTTGTAAAGTTGAGGTCTAAGCCCGAAATTCAGAATTGAAATTGAATCAAATGATTCTACGAGTATTTTTTTCAAAATTTCTGATGACAGTTTACAACTTTACCATACAATACAATGCAACATTTATCATGATTTCTAGTTTATTTGATGTTGATTTTGTTGTTTTTTAGATACTTTTACCTATATGATGGCTGAGCTCAAGATGAATAAAAGGAGTAGCAAGAATAAACCTAAAAAGTTGAAAGAGGTCAAGAAATCTGCAAGTAAATCTAACGATGATGTCAAAGCTGGTGAATCAATCAATCCTGAAGAAAATGAATTGAGCTCTGCTGAAGAGTTGGACCATGAAGATGATGATGTTGTGAATGGAGATGAGGATAATGAAGATAGTAAAACTGATCCTCCTACAGAAGTTAAACTAACCAAACGTGAAAGAAAGAAAGCAAAAAATAAGGAGAAAATTAAATTAATCAATGCATCGAAAAAGCAATCAAAACTTTTAAAGAAACAAGAAATTAAAGATGAGAATTTTGTCCGAAATGTTAAGAAATTGTACGAGACACTTATTAAGGACGATTTCGCATTTATTGCTCGTGGTAAGTGCCATCACTCATCACCATCATATAAAATATAACATATTTTCTAAAATATGTATAATATAAACAGAGCTGCTGGTAATAATTGTTATTTTTTTATTCATAGCACATCATAATCATCCACGACCAGCTTTTGATGAGAATGGCGAAAGAATTTACTATAACGATGAGAGTGTAATAGATGATTATGCAAAAAGCCATTTGATTGACAATGCTGATTCTGAATTAAAAGAAAAATGGGAACATGGGAAACCGAAAACCACACGAGCTAAAACTTATAGTGAACTCAAGGCTCGATTTAATGCAAAGATGGAAGAATTCAGTAAGATTTAATTTCATATTTTTACAACTAATACGATATATTTCAGAAGGAATTTTGATTGTGTCTTTTTATTCTTTTTATTCTTTAGGAATACAGAAAGAAGGAAAAGGTGATGGAAAAAAGAAAAAGAAGATAAGAAAAAAAGAAGACAAGTCTGATAAATCTAAGAATAAAGATAAAAATAAGAGGCCAAATCAAACTCAAAAAATATCATCTACTCCAAAGACATTAGAAATTAAGGATGAGGTAAAAGAAGAGAAAGAGGAATATATTAATGTTGAAAAAATTGCCCTCAAAAAGAAGAAAGTTGTCAAAGAAAATGGTGAACTCGTCTACTCGAAATTCGATTTCATATCCACGAATGATAATCCTAGTGAAGATAGAATGAAGAAGAAGAGAAAGCTTACCCCGATAGAAATGCTCAAAAATGCTGAAAGCCATGAAAATAAAGTAGCTCGATTAGAAGATCAAGGAAATATTAAAGAAGCTGTCTTACTTTCAGAGAATAAAAAATGGACAAATGCTTTGAAGAGATCTAAAGGGGAAAAAGTTCGAGATGATCCAGTTCTTATCAAAAAGACAATTAAAAAACAAGATAAAATTAAAAAGGTAAGACTTTTGTTTTAATAATTAATTATTTCATTGCTTATTTAAGTAAAAACACAATCGCATCCTGAATACAGGAAAAAATGTAAATTCAAAATTCAAAACTATTATATATTACATTATGAGCATATTTACATATCACTAGGTTTTTTGTATCCTTATTCTTATCTAATACATTTAATAAGTATGTAGGTGTAGGTAATCAATACGTGTATAATCTTATCGTTAATGAATATTTATTTTTCTCTTAATTATAGAATCATCAAAAGAAATGGAAAGAAAGGACTGACTGGGTGGATAAACAAAAGGACGAGCGTGCGGATAAAAGGAAAAGGAATATTCAAAATAAACGGGATGAAAGGAGCAAGACAAAACGGAAAAATTTACGAAAGCAAGGACGAATTGTATGAGTTATTAGTTATTATAGGTACTCTTAGGTACCTACTTTTTACTTTTCAACAAATTCCTGATTTAGGGGCTTTATTATTATCTTCTTTTAAGATAAATTACTTTTTTTTGGCAAGTTTCATTCATTACTATATAGACATAGATAAAGTTTAAGTATACCCATAAAACTTCTTATATCTAGGTATGTATCTACCTACATATATATTTATAAATTTTGCCTTATCCTTATAGACTACAGATATGACTTTTAAGTATAATACTGATATTTTAAAGGAGAAAATAAATGTTATTTTTCCATAAAAAATTCAGCTTTTTATATAAACCTTGAAACTGAGAATAAGAATAATTATTGGCCATCATCGGTAGCTCTATTTCAAATTCATTTTCTCATTTGCAGAAGATATAAAATTCATAATAATAGAAACGAAATAGGTAGATATAAAATATAGGTCTGTGTAGAGTAGTAGGGTACATATATAGATTAGTCTTTTTATAAAGTAATATTGTACATCATGTGTTAAGAATATGCTATAAATTTTATGCGAGATGGCCTTTCTTTGAAAGTTTGATCTGTTATTGCTTTTTAAGCAAGAGTTATGTTGATTTAAGTTGCACACAAGAACTTGAATTTCTGATTAGGCTCTTCTTATTCTTATCTAAATCCAAAAAAAGTTATTCCAATACTTTACTACTACTACTCAATATATATTATGTTATAAGGTAGGATACTCGAAAAAAATAAAGTTATCTTGTAGTTATAGGAGAATAGGAGACATTACTAATATATTGGATTCTTATTTAAAAGAACAAGAACTTTCTTATTAAAGTAAAGTGAGATCTTCATCGTATGATGAAATGCTGGATAAAAAGTAAAAGTTTTCAAATTTTTTCTAAGTAGACAGTAGGCTGTAAAGTTCTACTACTTTCTAGGTTATGGCTAATATTACACAGAGACAGATTCATGAATATTTAGTATTTAAATATAGAAATGTGCCAGTTCTGCAAACTTGAACTGGTACAAAATATGTATGTACTGGATAGGTAGAGTAGGTAGTATCTCTGTAGTAGTTATATTTCTTACAATGAATTTTAGCTTTCACCCAAAGTGGTGAAATAAGAGTCTTGAAAGAAAAAGAATGCTTTGACTTATACACTTAACAAGACATTAAAGGGTCGAAGAAGAAAAAAAAGTTATAAAGTTATTTGTTATTTCATTCTATTCTGCTGTTCTTTCTCTTTGTACTCCATTTTATTGTACCTACCTACTCTTATTACTCTACACGAGTTTTTTTCGTGGTCAAATAAAACTTTGACTTTTGGGAAATCTTTATAAGAAAGTAGGTAGTTAAATAGCAAACTGTATAGAGGCTTTTTGCCTCAGAAATGTCCATTTGATGATAATTTATAGTTTAATAGTGATCGTATTATTGTACTTATTGATGGTGTTTGAGCAAAATAAAAGTCAAATTTCCCTAAGGAGTTTAAGTACTACTTTAGGTTTAGGTTTGTTGCTTTAGCTTTCCTAAATCTTAAAAACCAACTAAAAAAGATGAAAGAAAAGATTTCTAATCGTGAAATAAAAGAACATTTGAAGTACGAAATTCGACACTTTTTCAATTAATAAAACAGTTCATATGTACATTGTAGGTAGTAAAGTAGTACTTGTGTTTGATGAAAATCCTTCACTTTCTTCAATTTTATTGGATCGAATTTTTGAAAAAACGAAAAATTCATTAAAGCAAAATAAACGATAGAATTACGGCCGAATACTTATTTTTGTCGAGTGGTGTTTGGCCAGAGAGATTTGTGAATCACTCTCATTTTCAAAAATAACCATAGGTATCAAGAGTTTGAAAAATATGCGTAAACAGAACAGATAGTTATTATTACTCAAGCAGAGGTATCTTGAAGCCCATGCCCATAGGTACTAATCATGATTTTTAGTCCAAATAATGCAATAAAAATGGATTTTGGTTTTTGTAATATATTTAGTACCATATACCATATAATGCCTATAACGTAAAAGTTACTTACAGGTCATATACAAGTTACTTTTTTTCTTTCTAATTATAATAGGTTTGTAATTTGCAACTTTGACTGGTACTACTACGATTAAAGCTTTCTCCAAACAAAATTGAAAGCATTTTTATTTAGTATTATTTAGATACAGGTATTCTACTAGAACTTAAAAACTTAAAAAATTAAGGTGATATATATTTTTTAAGTACCTCTTTATCTACATTAGTAGGCCAAGATTTTAGGTCTAGAATCATGTAAATGAATAATTTCATTTATATCTAGTTATTACATAGGCATAGGTATAGTATTAATACATAGGCAGTCTCAGTCTAAAGGTCGAGTTAAGAAAATTGAATTGGAATTGAGAATCGAGCATGTGTTGAATTCACAGAGGTACCCTACCTATATACTATATTTTAATATAATAGTACCTTACCTACATAACTATGTATTAGGTAATACCCGTCATCAGTCATCAGTATCTTAATAGTAGAAAGGTAGACACATAATAATATTCCAAATTTGTTCTTTAATTTCAATTTACTCTACTCTATCACTACCGCCTACCATTTCAATTAAAAGATTATAAAGCTTTCTCTCACTTTACGGAGATTGGGATACTGATACTATACATAATAACTATTTGTAAGGCATCTAGGTATATAAAACTTTTATAAAAACTCAAAATTCACTTAACATTTAGAAAATCTTTATTCTCTTATTTTAGGTATACGATCTTAGGTACGTAGTTGAGTTGTATAATTTTGTATATATTAGAGGTCAAGTGATATTATTATCTTTTTTTTTTTATTAAATCCTCTTTTATTAAAATGAAATTCACATTGAATAAACAGTATTACATCAGGTTTTTCTAACTTTATCATTAGCTATCAAAATAAATTATTTAGATAGGTATAGCTTATAAAAAAGTATATGAGGAATTACAGACAAGAGTATCAACTATACTACAGTATATACCTATGTATGGCTTTCTCAAATAATCTCACCCTCAAACCTCAATTACGATACTTTCTTAAAAAAGTATCAAACTATTACAAGACAAGTACTAAACTGATATTTTTGTATTCAAATACAAGTAGGTATCTACAGATATCTAATTATTCTAAAAATGAGTACCCTACCTAAATAATTTAAACTACACTCATAAATTAATGATTCTTATAATATTTAAAACAATATTTTTATAAAATATTATTTTTGTAGCCTACAAAAGTACGGTAGGGTACTAATTACTAATGCCCTACTATTACAGTATAAGCACTGGAGTATAAACTTTGAGGATTCTTTACTTTTTTTATATGAATTTTCCATTCTGCTTTGTCAAATCAAGTGTGCGGTACTAAGGAATAATAAGGTACAATAGATTATTGTAAGCACAAGTAAAAATTGTGGAAGTACATTTATTATTATCAAAATAGTACAGGTAAAGGACTAGACAATTTATCTAAATCTGTCATTAAACTTTATTTGTCTTAAAATTAGCTTTTGCCTTGCATTTTATTATAGTTTAATTTAGATCTATCTGTAACACTCATTTACATATTTGATTGTACAAGTATTGGATTATACACTCTATATTTTAGATCTTAACAATTTAGCATATTAGGTGTTATATAAGTTTATAATGTAAAAATATTTAGTTAAAAAATATCTGTCTTGTTGTTGTGAGTGTCAAAGGGCCGTTTCACAATCCTCTGGTTCTGGTGGGAAATAATCACAATCAAGGGGAACATTAGGCCAATGTTAGCTGTCAGGGGTCACAATCTCGATAGTTGTAGTCATTTCCATCTCTATATTATTCACACTTACACTCCTTCGACCTAAAAAAAATCCAGAAATTTTTCATTTATATCCATTTTTAGAAAAAAAACTCAGAGGAAAGAAATCAATAATTGTAATTTATTACTCGTCTCAAACACAGACTTGAGTCATAAATCAATTTGAAATATTAATTATGGGTTGAACTCGGTGAACAGGGATTGAAAACCATGATTAACATTTGATCAAATTATTCAAGTTCAAAGTGTTTCACATTGGTAAGGGTTACAAGTGTTTGGGAAACATTTAATTTAAGTCATAAATTATCAAAAGTAGTTTACGAGTAGTATTTGTATAATTTACCTCCTGAAAGGGGTGGACTGAATCTGAAATTGGATACACAGCTCTGCTCCACATTATTTTCTCTGAAAAGAAAATTGAAATCATTATCAAAATATTAACATACTGTAAGCCAATATTGACATTAGCTAACATAAGTAAAATAAAAACTTGATCTTGGAAAAATTCCCTAATACTGATAATTCTTAATTTAAAATCTAGCAAAAATGATTTTGCTAAATTTCTATGCATCAATTTCTACGCATCAATCGATAAATTATAAGGTAGTAATAATTGCTAATTTAATTATTTTGGCAAGTGAGCTATCCTAATTCCTAATCCTAAAAGAATCATACTAATCCTAAATTCCGAAAATAAAATAGTCTCTATAAATACTCGTATTAATAGGGTAGTTAATTATTTGCTTTTATTCTATGGATATTTTTCATTGCTTTATGTAGCATTTTTTTGCCTACTGGTACTGGTAATATGTGTGTTCATGATCATTGATCTTTATTTTTACTACTCAGGTCATATTTTTAAAGTGTATCTACATAAAATAAAGTAAACAGAGATAAACTAATTAAGCTGACATCGCTGAAATGAAAATGGTAATGACTTTTTTAGTGACGGATGAGCCTGTCATCAAACTTTTTACAAATATCAGTAATTTTGAGATTATCTCAGACGAATGCAACATCTGCTACTAAACTAATAAGTACCTTACGTATACTGTTGCATTAGTTATTGATAGTATGATCTACATTGAATTTAAAACCCTTTATATGTGTTGATATTTTTAAAAAAATTTGAAAACCACGAGCACTGCAAATAATCTTCGACATGCTCATATATTTTAAGTTTCCAGCTCATTTTATTTAGCTCAAAAACTCGTTCTACTTATCTTTTATTTTATGACACGAGACACGAGCCCCCAAAATTTACTAAATGTCTTGAAAAAAAACTGTAAATTCAGCTCAGTTTCATAATCTTTCACATATCTACATTTCTACATACATAAGTAGATCTTACAAGCTCTTTTGTTAGATATTGTTGAAAACTTGAAACTGAAAGTAAGTATGTAGTCTGGTAAAATTGTACATTCCATCAGGCTTTGAAAAAAAGCTTTTTTCTAAAATACATACCTACGTACATAGTTATATAAGTACTATGGTAGGGTACTCAATATGTGAACCGTCGAGACCCTTTTAATAACATTCTCAGACTGAAAGGATAATAGTTTTCACTCAAAAAGCATTCATCCATATAAATATACCTACATATATAAGTATATATACATACGGATACTTTCAGAATATTCGAGATTTCAACAGCTCAAACCAATAGTCTAAATATTATTTAAATACCATATGAACCTCATACTCAAAGTCCTAGTCAAAGTGATTTTTGAGATTTGAGGTAATGTATTTCTTACCCTTCATTTAACACCCCGTATTAAAATACACTTATAAACCCATTTTACAAATTCAAAAATTTGCAAAAGGCAAATTCTCATCTAAACTATGGTATCTACTACTGGAAAATATATCCTTGACTTTTCCCCCTAGGGAAATATACTACTTATCCTTAGTATCCCCAATTTATCTTTTCTTATGTTATACATTTGCATGAACTGATAAAATGTAAACCAAGTTGTAGTACTTATCTTATAAGTATATAACTTTGTACTTGTTATGAATTAAAATTTATAGACTATGACTTCCTTTTCCTATCAAAATACTGGCTGGATTATCAAATCTATCATAATCTTGTACAGAATGCAAGTATCAGTAAACCTAATACAGGGTTAAGTAGTTGAAGTAGCTTTTGCTATAAAAATCCAATAAATCTGCCAGAATTTTTATGAGACCTTCAAAGGACATGGAAAGAAATGCAGTCTCGTATTTCATTCTGTTTTAAAAAAGGGTGACATTTTTTCCGAAAAAAGATTTATAGCTTTAATATTTAATACCATAAAAGCTCAAAAAATATTTAAAATTCATAGATTTATAAAGTAAAGTGTAAGTGTAAACCAATTTCTTGTGCAAATATCAGTAGGGTACTCAAGTATGGAAAAATAATAAATTTTTAAGTCAAGGTTCTTCTGGGTTAGTTATGAAAAGTCATGACATGATATCAGGCATTTAGCAAAGGCATAAAAATTATGAATATCCAACAGTAGTTTTGGACACATTAAATTAATTAGGGGCGGTGTACTTATGGCCAGAATAATAATTTGGCACTATACAATATAATTCAAGGGCTAGTGAAAGTATGTAGAAAATTATTTCGTGTTCATATTACATTATGCACAAATGTCTATAGATATACATATTTGTAAAGCTAAATACCAGTGTCTAGTATGTAGATACTATTAGACAGTAAGTTAACTAATATAGTCTATAGCACTGGTCTCTTTAGTAGAATGTTGAGTAAGACCTTAGAATTGGACACGAGAGATTTTAAAACGAGGGCTGCATTGACAAAAGGTTTAATTTCTAACATTATTCTTTATAGTATTATGCTTAGGATTAGTTTAGTAGGTAATACTAGTACTAGTACAGTATCTGTAGTACACAATGTACAATAGCCAGACTACAGTATAGAATAGTTTGAAAAACAACTTTTCTCTAAAATTCTAAAATGAAAAGAAAAAAAAGTGAAATTGAAAGCTTTTATCCTGAGACATGTAATCTTCTAGTATTATGTAAGGATATACTGATATTTCCTAAATGAGTTTTCAAAAACTTGCAAAAAATCTTTCACTAGTAGGTTTAAGTAGGTAGTTTGCTTAATTAAGTCTCAACCGTCAAATAAGCTCATATTAAATTTAAGTCTAAAATAAAAGGTAAAAAACAGATTTCATTCATTAAAAATTCATTTTTACCTCTTACATACATATTTAGTCTCCTTTTGTAAGTTTTTCTACAAAATAAACTCTTTTAAATTATTTTTATAATTTTCAATATGTATGGTTTATTCATTCTATATTCTATAAATAATTAAGTCTATGTAAATTTTTCAAGTCATAAATTCTGGCATTTCAAGCTACTGATTTGAAATTTATACGTACGAGTGAGCACTTATGTATTCAAATTAAAATAGTCTAAAAAATCTAAAATATCCAAACAGATATATACTGATAAATACTCTGTACATGCATGGTACGAGTAGTAATAATAAGCATTTTTATTTATGTTTATACGAGTAGGCTAGGTATTCATTGAATGAAATCGAGCTAAAAAAGTTTTCATTCGAAGAATTTCTTTTAAAGAGATCAGATGGTCAAGATTCGATTCAATTGTTAGTACATTTGCATTGTTTGCTTTTCTATTCAATTCCTTTTGAATAAAATTCAACTTTTTTTTTCTTCTTTTTGATTGTACTATACTCATAGTATGTGTATGTACCATTACAATGGAATTGTGTACAAGCAATTTATTCCCAGTCAAAGTTTCAAAAAAATCTTTAAGGTTGTGAATTTTTGTACAAAATGCAAACAAAAACAAACAGAGCAGAGATAAAAAATAGCCAGAGATTTTTGTAAAGAATAAATGGATTTTTTTAATTCGATCACAGTTCTTATACTACTTACATTGCATTATGTAGTACATAGTTATATTACTTCAAGTATAATTTAAGTGTAAAATTCTTTTTGGACGATTTTTCTGTGTCGGAAACGATAAGTCGGATATTGAGATGATTTCACTTTCTTTCTCGGTACTATTTCATAACATACATTACATTACATTACATGGCCATTGGTAGTGAAAGAAAATAATCGAATTTGATTTCCGACAGTTGAGTTTGATAACTTTTATTTATCAAAAAATGTAAAGACCATTCGAAATTCGAGCCAAGTATCTATAAGGGTAAGGGAAGAATTGATAGTAATGGAAAGCATCTCATTCAAAATCTGATCACAAACGGGATCTTTTACTCTTCATAGGACTGCCTGCTTGCCTAAATAGTTAGAAATATAAAATATAAACCATCAAAATAAAATTTCCTCTGGGACTACTCTCATTTCCTTTACACAAGTTCCAAATTATTACCACAACTTCAATAAAATGGATACTTATTAGGCCTTTCATATCATTTCATAAGAAAACAATAAATATAACAGTTGTCACCATTACACAAGCTTCATCTCGTCTCATCAAAAGCCATATAAAGTTCGACATTTCAAATTCAGAATCTAGGTAACTTTTCGGTCGATTAAAAATAGCGTTTTTAGCTCAAAATTCCAAAAAATTTCAATTTTTGACCATTTTTATCAAACATTTTTAATCAAAGAATCTCATTTCGAGCTCAAAATGTAAAATTAAAAAAAAAAAATCTTACTTTTTCTATATTAGTATCCCTAATCTATACTTATATTTGTATTTGTAACCATCATGTATTCGTATCTTTAGTCGTAGTACCTTCCTACTATAAATATTACTAGAATTAGAATTTTACTTTTAAAAGTAGTTTAATGGACTCAAATGTTCAAAGTTTTTTGAAAAGTTTTATTTTTTCCAAAACCCTTTTAAAAATCCACTTTTCTATGCGAAATGATATTTACCTACTTAATAAATACTACCTATACTTATGTCATGATAGGTACTTGTGCTCAAAAGTACGATCTTCGACAGTTTTTTAAAAAATATCAGAAATGGACAAAATTGAAGTCCACTATATCCCCCTTTTTTCAATTGCAATAAACAAGAGAGCTAATAAAAGTAGTAAAAAGTCGATGTAACCTTTTGTACTTTACTTGTATGGTATAATAATAATAGTACTATACTCGTTCATAAAAGATATTTTATATTTAATTTGGTTTTATTAGTTGGTAGTAATACTAGTTTTATTGTATTTTACTAGAACTCTGTTTGTATTGTATCTGAAGGCAAATCTCATGAGATTCTCATACAGTTTAATAAATAACAACTAGGAGGAAAAGCGGTAAAATAAAACCAGCCTTAATACTTACTAAAGAGATTAATAAGGGGGCTAATAAAATATAAAGGCAAAGTAAATAGTTCATAATTTGTGGCCTACAATAATTTATAAATTAAGTACATACATTATATTTGCTTGTACTTGTATTACTCATATAAAAAGTACTGACGACTGGTATGAGTCAAATTTTGGTCAAAATGCAATGTTTCTGATTCTGCTGACTTGCAATTTGCTTACAGAATTTATTCAATTTAATATACCCTACTTGTGCTAGTATGTAGCCATCTTAATTTATAGTATATATGTATAGCACATTCCATTATCAGTACAGTACCTATATACACAGATATGTAAATACACATGTACTGGTATTTTTAAGTTATTTTTTTTACTAGTTCAAAGATCCTGATTCAATGTACAAACTTATTCAAGAATGTTTTTGAGTTTTTGGTTTTGAGTTCTGTGTCGATTCCACTTGGTTAGTTTTCTAAATAATATTCTTTGTCTGTGACTTTTTCAAATACTGATACTTTTATCCTTATCCTTTAATCCTTATCCTCAAGCATGTACCCTACCTACTACTACTGTATGTATCTCCTATTATAAATACTAGTACTAAAGATCAGTATTAAAGATCCTGTGATTTTTTATGGCTTTCTTGAGCACCCGATCATTTATACGAGGTTTCTTGGACGAGTTTCAAACTCTGACTCTGGTTGTCGGAAATAGTTGGAATTCAAAGAAATTAACAATAAAATTATCTTTTCTACGACGATTGCATTTGAATTCCTTTTGCTAACCTTTTTGCCATACCTAAAGTAAAGATAACAATTTTGTGATACTACACATTGCTTAGGTATACAGTAGTAAGTAGAGTAGGTACAGTATACAGTTGATGTAAGTAGAAAGACACAGTTAATTAGAGATACGAGTTTTGTATAGTTTGGTTACCCAAATTTAGAATTAGATCTTTGGCATTTGAAGGAATGTAGAGCTCATATGTCTCTAAATAGGTATGTTGTACTATTTATACATATAGTATAGGTAGGGTACTTGAACATTGTGCATTGTAAATTGCATTAAAATTAAATTCTAGTTTAATTACAACAGAGGAATTTAGAATTACTTATTTTACTTCAACCTTTACCCTTAAACTTTACATATATCAGTATATTTGTAGGGTACTGAACTACTGATACTTTTATATACCAGTAGTTACAGATAATGTACTACTGGTATAACAGTATGTTTAATTGGGCTCTGGTGGAATTAAAATAATAGCAATTTTTTTTTATCTCATTCCATTTCAACCACCATTAAATGAGCATACTAATGACTTCATAATATTGCCCCTAAAATACTCATAAAACTCATAAAACTTTACATTTTGCAATCCCCATTCCAATCTGTAGAATCTTTCTGACTATTCAGAGTGAGGAAAGAAAGATACAAATTACAAATTACATAATGCTCCATTTTCATTAGTAAAAGACTTGATTTTTTCTAATTTTCATCTCTTTATGGTTATCGGGTTATGTCCCATGCAAAATACTTTTTTTTACCCAAAATTCAAATATCTCTTGAACAGTTCAGTTTGGCACAAATAAAGATTATCAAGTGATAAAATTTAATTTTTAACAGTAAAAATGCCATATCAATTCCACTCTTGGTCCAATTTGCTTTGAATTTATATCAATATGAAAGCCTTAATTTAGTTTTTGATTTTGGTATTAATTTGTCTAATATGTTAAGGTACAAATAACTGAACTTGAGATCAAATTCAGCCAATCAGTTACATATTATGTAATTGTAATGTACTCGATAAAATAAACGAATGAAATAGAATTTTTTGAAAATATTTCGACCGATTTTTGATTATTTTATTGACTCAAATTTAGATTGAATCACTTTCTCTATGCTCAAAATACAATTGGACAATTATGTTATCAGACCAAATGACCGAATACACAATATTTTAAGTTCAGGATGCACTTTAGCATATCAAAAGAAGTTTTTATTTCACTTGAAATTTGTATATATTATAACTTACAAGATCTCATAGTATATAGATCTTATTAATAGAGAGAAGACATGTTGGCGGAAAGCAATCAACAATAGAAATAGAGAAATACATTAGCAAGTAAAAAATGAAGAAAAAAAAAGTTTTTGTAACCTTTCAAAAGCTATACTATAAGCTATAGCAAGTAGTACTAATAAGACTGGAGTTTGTATAATTTTTTGCTTTCTTTTCTATTTTTGGAGATTAACTTTTCGTGCATTTTTTACAGAAAAATGGCAAAGTATCCAGCAGTTTTAAATCTTTGTTTTGTATCACATCTATTCTACTGTATCTATTGTACTTTTGTACTGCTGACTACTGTACTCTATAGTAAGTTAGATGGGCCAAAAGTATGTCTAGGTTCTGCATCTTCGAGTCTAAAAAGATAAAAATCTTATTTATGAAATGAAAAACATGTCCTTTTTCAAGGATAAATAAATTTCAACTAGAAACCAGGACCAGGACCAAAACTTTCATACCTACAGATAAATAAGAAACAACAATCCTATTGTATAGATTACAACTACTAGTACCCTATGTAGTATGTACAATGTATAATAAGTATATCAGTGGTAGGGATCTAGGTACATGAAAAAGTTTTATTTTATGCAATTTTTGTTATCACAAGTCTCAATTGGCCCAATAAATTCTCTTTTACTTTACAACAAACTACAATAATTTAATTCATCTAGTACTAGTCACTAGTAGGTACTAGTCACAGTCACTAGTACAAGGACTATAATATAGACTATACTTATACTCGTATGTATGCATTCTGAATTCAAATAAACTGCTTTCTGACGATTATTTACAATTTCACCATGATTCGGGTATTATGACATTTATGGTAAAAATAATATGATTTGTGATTAGAGACTGGTGCTACACTACAAACTTTGCGATCATGTTACAAATAATTATTTTATGTAAATTCATGAGCTATATTATAATAGTTATATGATAATGTATAGGCATATTATATAGGTACCTTTTTGTGAGTCTAGCTCTCTGTCTAGCATTCGCAGCTCTTTTCTTTAGGCCTAAAATAAAATACAAAATTGGATATTAAAAATCAAATTTATTTTTTAAGTACATTTTGACTTACAACATATCACTAGAAATGCGACGATTGGAAAGACGATGATGCTACTCACTATAGGCACGATTACCACTTCAGGATCAACTGTAATAAATAATACATATAAGTAAATGTACAAAATTAAATTATATTTTAAATGTCAAGCAGCAAATCATCTTGTAGGAAAATTACTCTTGTAGTAGTAAATTGTTCGTTTTATACTACATTTTAGTGTACTTGACTTGACTAGGGTAAGTATATTGCGCATTTTTCAATTCACAATTTAGACAATTTAGACATGATGTCAAGATCAAAGAATGTAATCATAATCGTAAATAAAGTAGTATACTGTAGTACTCGTATTGAAGAGGAAATGGGATATCCAATTGTGTGATAGGCCAGGAGAAAACCGGTCCTATGACATTTCCATTAGATTTTTGGAAACTACCATAGTACTTTTACTTTTAGGTGGAGTACTCGTACCTTAATAAAACTGAAGTTTATACAATTATTTTGCTTTTTTTCTATTTTTGGAGATATTTTCAGGCATATTTTTACAGAAAATAAAATTTTCAGCAGAAGTTTTAAATCTGGTCTTCATCATATATTATATTATCCTATAAGATAAGTATTAATTGTACAATTTAGGTATACCTATTTTCAAAATAAAATCTAACTGGAATCGTCTAACGCTAATTTTCAAATCAAGACTAAATTAGCCAAAAACTACTATTGGTAGAATCCCTTAAAAGTATACAGATTTTTGGTTTTGAGTGTCAATCGGAACCCTTATTTTACTTTTGCTATCTATTGTTTATACAATAATGCTCGTAGTATTTGTTGGATACTAATATTTCCCTTTATTTACTCGAATAAATATAGTAAGTAAAGAGTAGGGTACAATAGTCTCTACAGCCTGTATATGGTACATATTACGAAGTATGTATTAGTACAATGATATTCGAGTTACTAGAATGTTTATTATCTTGAATCTTTGAGCAAAAAATGAAATAAAAAATTCCGGACAATTTGGACTCTAAAGGATTCTCGAGATACTTATCCTTAATTTAATTTCATTTCATTCTCAAACAAATTCTGCTTTATTGCTCCATTTTAACTTTTGACTCAACTAAATTACACATGTGAAATTTAAAATAGTGTACTTTCAAATTCTAAATCTAAATAAACATTTACATTTACCATACAGCACGTATGATAGTACTGATACATATACTGGGCAATTGTGTAATTTTTCAAAGCCAAAATCTTTAGAAACTTGGATTGTAATCTAAAAATTGTTTTCCATTTCATTTGTTTAAAGTTCTATTAAACTTTTCGAGTCCTAACTTCCTAAAAACCCTCTGAATTATTCTGGGTATGTATGAAGGAAAAGCCCACTTAATTTTATTAGGATAAAAATAAAGCAAATATAAACCTATTTATTTGGCAAATGTTTAGCAATTCTTTTAGAAGATAGTCTAGTACCTATGTAGTACATAGTAGTACATAGTAAGAAAAATGTAGAAAAATGTAGAGTTGAATTTGAGAAGATAAAAGCTTTGACTGTCCTGTCTTACATAAGATTAAGATAAGTATAAGGATACTGACTTCCAGCTTATCTCAGGATTCAGGATATCTTACTATTTATTTAAAATGTATTTACATTATATTTTTTTACTTACTACTTTACTTATCTTAACTATCAGTACCCTACATAGAGTATTTGTGTAGTGTTTTTTATTTCAATTTCAAGATTCAAGTAAAAGGGTCAAAATCAAGTAAAATTCTAAGTAACTACTACGATCTCATATTATATTAAAGAACATATAGACCCTTAACATTAGTCCCTTATAAGGGTCTAAGATAAATAAATAAATTTATCTTAGACTAACTAGCTACAAGTATACTAGATAGTGTGTATATTTACTTTGACATTGGACAGTATTTACTAAAAAATATAAAAAAGAATTTTCTAAATCCCCTTGCAAGTTTTATAGCATTTAAGATTCACAGACTTTGGAAAGTTTTAAAACCCCAAAAAATCTTATTTAATGGAATTTACTGGTAAGAACACTTAAACTTGTTGAAGTAGGTGTAGCGATCATAGCTTTATCACCTAGCTTATCATAGCTAGGTGATAAAATAAAAAAATAAAATTCAAAAATTCTATGAAAATACTGAAAAATTTGATTGACATTGACACATTAATACTAATTTCTCTAAAGCATTGTACATAGTAGTAAGCTAATGGCCCATAAAATTTAAATTCAGCTAAAAAATCCCATTCTTATGCAACTAGTACTACTATTTGTAGTCTATAGTTTTTATAAAAAAAGCTTATAAAGTTACAACTTTTTTATGATCACGATCAGTGTCAAGTGTCAACTGTTCAAAATCCTTCGCTTTCTCAGAATTTTTTGAGAGATTTGAGGGGATTTTTAGTGCAAAATTTGCACGCAATCCTGTCAGAACATAATTTAAAATTGTAGAAAAATTGGAAAACGAGTTAGTTGGTAAGTACTAACAAAGTACTACCAGTGCAGTGGTTATTTATAAGTATAAGTATTAGTAAAACTCTTTTAAAAAAGATCATTCACTTACGTATTTTTGTAAAATAAATTTTGGAAATAGGACTTGTCCTATTTAAGTAGTCTGAACAAAGATTTGTAAGATAATCTACCAGACATAAGTACTAGTACTAGTAAAAAAAAAAGTTTGAAAAGATTCTACAAGAGTAGGTATACTTTGTACTAGGACATTAGGTGATGGTGTGTTTGTGTTGAAAGTAGGGATTTGGGGGGGTAAGATTTGAGATTTAAGATAATTCTAATACTTTTTTTCAAATACCTACTAGTGTAGTATAAGTGGAAAGTTGGGTTTTTTTCTGGCTGGCGAAAAAAAAAATCAAATTTCTCCTAAGGGAATAACCGTCGGTTTTTTTGCAAAGTACTACTAGTACTAGTACTAATAGTTATATTTTGTACTAGTAAACGTAATATTTTTGTATAAAATCTCCTATTCTGTATTTCTATCACTTATACTAATACACCCTGTTTTTTGTGAGAGAAAGTGCCATTTAAAGGGTTATCTATTAAGCCCATTGCTTATGGGGAAAATGGAGCACAAAATGGAATGGAAATAAATCATATAATAGCTTTTTTATGTCCTCGAGAGAAAAGTTGATACCTAATGTACTACTAGATACTTACTACTGATATTTACTGGGTACTAGTTATATAATATGTAAGTACATATTAAAAGGGCAGGGTTAGTAAACAATAGCATTAGGATAAGTAGTTTAATACTAGTAATTTCACAATAGCAGTAAATCTCACTGATTAAATTAAAAAATGAAGTTGGGCATTAGTACTGGCACATAAATTCTTCATTACTTTTCCACTTAAGATGATTATTCTACTTTTAATGCAAGAGCACTATACATTTCATTCACTTGCAATTAGTTTAAAGTAAAATGTGCTAAATGGATTCACCTCTAACCTACATTACATTTATTCTAATCTTATTTGGATATTAGATCATTTGGATCATTATCCTATTAAAATGTATTTATAACTAGTTCTTGTACCTACATACAGAATAGTAGAAAGACTTTTGAGTTTTGAATCACAATCGACTATATAAAATTAGTGAGAATATGCTATCAATTTACACACTATTAATATGTAGGTAGTTAATTTAAGACAATAATGATATTGAAAAGATTGCATTTTGAAAAATGTTTCAAAGCACCAAAAAAATATCAGTAATTTAGAGTAAATAAGTTAATAATTATGTAGTAGTGTATGTAGTATTAGTATTTTAGCTGTCTTGACTCTGCTCTTTTAGTAATTGATCAATTGACAGACTCCAAGATTTAGATAAGACATAAGACAATAAAAATAGCAGATTTAGACTGTCGAATAAACTAATCCCAAGACAATAATGAAAAACTAACGAAGTAGGTACCATACATATTTAAGTTAATCAATATCTCTGTTATTTGCCCTGAAGATTTTTTTTATTAGTATCAGTATCATACTCATACTCATCCTCAAAGTCTAAACCTGGAGCTTAAAATTAAAGCTGAGGAAATAAATAAGATCCCAGAGTAAAATTAATTGAGATTGAAATGGGAAGTGATCATGATACTTATAGGTACTATAGTATACTGTAATATACTTAAGTAATTACATATTTTAATAACCTGTTGGATAGATGATGATAACCTTCGTTCGGTTCGGCACAATGTAAATGGTGTTTTCCACCTCGCCCCAATTCATTTCTTGTTCCAAATAATCCTCCCTCATTCATCTCATTTTGTACTCAAACACTTGGCAAAATTTTGTCTTATAAACTTGACAACCTACAGTCGAAACACTTGGACTTAAGGTCGATTAGGTCATCGTGATTTAAAGTTTCATCCTTTTTCTTCGTCGATATCTAGGCATATTTTCAAACTATCTTTTAGAAAATCTTCAGTCCTCAGTCTTGAGTCTAAATTGCTAGTAAATACTATTCCTTTGCCTAATTAGAACATCAATTATTTATGAAAAAAGTCACAAGGTCATAAAAGTAAAAGCACAGAACCAAAGAGAACCAATTAAGAAAGATGTTTTTCAGAGACTACTGATATTAGGTAAGTACCTATTTAGTACTCGTATCTGTATACTTTTATAGACTAGATACTTGCATTTACAGAGATATAAGAAAACTGGACGGATGTTATGTCAAAAACAATTTTATTTTGCAAAAAATCTATGAAATCAACGCTGGCACAAAAAAATCCTGATAAAAAAGACTCAAACGATACATGCTATTACAGCTTTTCAAAGAAATATTTATATTTTTTATTCTAGTACTCGTATCTAGGAGTAAGTAGTGCAGTTGTGTGCTATGTACTATAGGATTGGTACTTGTAACTTGTAACTTGTGGGGTAATAATAATAAAAAGTCAGTTCACCGAAACTTGTGACACTTCACTTTACTCTTATGATTCTGATGAGAAAAACTTTCAATCTCTCGGACTCGAAACAATTCAATGTTTTATGAAATAAATACTAAAAAAAGTATTTTTTGTACCCTACATACTTGGACAGTGTATGAAGAAAGATAATAAACTTATGTAATGGTTTTTTTTTCTGGAGATACTTGGTACTTTGGATTATTTTTTATGAAAAAGACCTTTTTTGTAGTGGTAGTATACTTTAAGTACTTATGATACTGAACCTATATGTAGGTATGTATTTGTAGATTTCGTGTTCAGTTAGGCGAAAAAAAGAACCCGACCCGATTCGGAGTAAGTTGTTTGAGCTTCTGAACCGATGTGTGTGGCTGAAGCTGCTTTTTACTACCACTTTTCAACCCGAAATATCTGCGGCTTTTCTTTATGAGTATGTTGGCTCTATAAATGGTCCAGGACACGATACTTATCACTATCACTATACTAAGGGTATACTACCAAAGTCTAAGTTATAGCACATTTATTTCTCGTTTTGGCAAAAGTATTTTTATTTTTCCAAACCAAGAATTCAATCATAAAATATGAAATCATTCAACCACTAATAGTAAGTATTAAAGTCTTTGCAGTGAGTGTGGAGACGCAGAAAGACATGAGACTCAAGTCAAAAATAATTATTTATAATTTAATAACACAAATGTGAACCATTTATGACCTTTATTCACAATAAGCACCAGCTAAAAGCTACAAGTAAAATATGCTCGAGTAAAAAAATTTTTTATATCTGCAGTCAAATGTATAGGAATAGAATATGTTAATACATTATTACTGTGGTTTAATTATCAAGTTTTTTAAACTTTTAAAATTAATTTTGAAAATTTTATCATATTTTGAATAATTTGTATGAAAAATCGCATATTCGTACTTGAAGTGGATGGGTATATTTCTATTTCACGATCGACTTTTCTAATAGATAAAAGTAACTTAAACATTGTCAGATTTGACCCATTGTGCCATTGTCATATTAACGGAGACCTTATGAACAAATTTTGTGTTTTTTTTTTAGATAAGTGTCTCTTTACTTAAAGCCAAAGCATAATAAAGCTTCCCAAAATCTTAAATTATGTATTC
>JAQIXA010000669.1:0-36855 GCA_034699045.1 Nanhermannia cf. coronata Gr-Ori-00579
ACTTAAATTTTTATTATACCTAGTTAGCTCTTCCTTTGAAAACCATATTTTATATGAAAGGTTCAGAGAATAAAAGCTTAATCAAATCAAATCAAATCAAATCAAAACGAATTATTGAAATTGTATTTGAATTTGAATAGATAATAGTAAATAGATAGGAGATGTTCATAGATAATTGACGTACTTAGTACTTACATTATATATATTATGATTAAAACTATTTTTATGATGTTTAATGCTATTCTAATTCTGATTCTATTCTTATTCTTATTCTAATAATTCTAATTCTAATATAATTCAAAATTCAAATTCAATATCTATAAAAGCTAAAATCTTATCTAGGTAGGTATAATTTCAAATTCAAAGCATCACAATCACACTATGTTTATTACTACCTACTTCTATCTAGATCTATAATCTATGCAATAGGGATAGGGCTAGGGGCTAGCGTACTTGTGCTATCTGTATCTGTACTATGTAACTATGTAGGTACAGGTACTATGACTATGATTATGATGTCCTATTGAAATTTTTAGTATTGAACTTTTACTGCAAAAAAAATTCTTTTAATATACCAACGATAGTCAAATATCTGTATTTACAGTTTAAGTACCCTACTCTATTCTATAGGACTCGAAACTTAAACTTAAATAATAAGAATTTAGATTTAGACTACAGAGATCTCATCAAAATTTTAAGTTTTTATACTTGATTTGATGGAGACAGTGGATTTGGTAGAGAAAATTTATGCATATCTAGGTGTATAATAAACAAATAAACTGATTTTGATTTCAAAGTCGTTTTGAAGATTTATAGTGTAGATTACTACAGTATAGAAAATTAGTAGGGTAGGGTACTTTTAGATTTTCATTTTTGATTTTTGAATTGTATCAAAAGATTAATATACATTCCTGACAAAAAATTTGTTCATTTAAATTTAAAAAACATTCTATAAGATCTTATAATATTTAGGTACATAATAATAATAATAATAATAATAATAATAATAATAATAATAATAATAATAATACTGTATAAGAGTATGTAGTACCCTATCGATTTTTTCCCTTTTATTTGAAAATTTTGATAAAAAGATTTATTTTTTCATAGACAGATCATTTCCTTAACTAATCCATAATCCATGCCAATATAAAGATCAAGACAATGCTGGTCCAAATTCAGACCGAGATTATCCAGGTCTAGCTCATAGTGAGCCAAAAATCAACTTTGACTACGAGAAATTTATTGTAAAAAGGGGAAAAGAAAATGAAAGTGTAGGGTACTCAGAAGATCTTCGGTCGCTTCGAGGGGTATCATTGAACACAAATACTATAATATATGTATTTATAAGTTAGGGACAACCGAATATTGCCTTTTAAAATCTAAAAACTTACTTTTTTTGCTTTAAAAAAATGCTTTTTATTTTTCAAAAAATGCTACTTTTTTGCTTTTAAAAACTTGATAAATACATATATAATCAAACGCTAAACTAATATAAATTTATGTGATCCTTTAAAAAAATACTTTTATTAATTACGAATTTTAGTAAAAAGTAAATTTGACAATTTCTGATTTTAGATTAACTAAATGATTAGTCAGTTTAAGTTAAAAAAATTTTTTAATTCTAAAATCTTGCAATGTATTTTAGAAAAATTTCCCTTTTAATTTTAGAAAATTTCTCGAATTTCCAGATATTTTCAATATTTCTAAAAAAGTGGCAAATAATGCTACTTAATCAAAAATGCCCTATATTGTTTTTTATTGCTTTTCTTATTCCAGGAAAAGAGAGACACTGCACTGTATTGCTCCGCGTTTTCTTATACTCGTATTAAGTAATAAGTAGAAGAATTAGAATTTTATACATAATACATTAAACATAAGTAGGATAGATAAGTTAAGTACTTTACTTTATAAAATTTTTATTGGTAATAAATAGGCGATAATTCTGATTGCATATCTTAATTACTACAGGTTAGCTATTCCAATAAAAACCCAAACTAGTACTAGGTACCCAGAGTCTCAAACATATTACTGTAATAATTTTAATTAATACGATTTAAGTAGTACTATTTAAATTTAGGATATTCATAAGAATAAGAATAAGAATAGAAAAACTAATATTTTTTAAATTAAAATTTTTAAGCCTTAAAAACTAACATTATGAATCCTTTTTGCATTTTAGAAACCTAATAGTTACTTAAATATCAATATAGTTAATTATATAATATGCTAATTTACGTGTTGATATGTTTTGTAAATCACCGTAAGCTGAATTCTGAATGTCTGATACAGAAAACGAGGAATCCTAAAACCTAAAACATTCATTATTTCATAAAAATTTATATAACTTTAGGATTTTACATTGGATTATTTTTATCAAGTTTTTCAGTAAAAATTTTGAAACGCAAAAAGTAATAATAAGCAAGCTCCTTTTCTTTTAAAGCAGATATTTTGTAATTTGTTGAATGATTAGCTCGAAATTTTATTACAAAATAATATAAAAAACGCCATAATATTTTTCAATTTCATTAATAGAAAACGCAATTTTAGATTTTCCATTACAATTTGTTATTCAATTTTCTATCAACTAACTAATTAGTTAATTAATAAAAATTTCTCAGAAATTATCTAATTAGCTCTACCGTACGTTATTCTGAAATCTTTGATTAACGATGAGGTTATAGTTAGAAATTGTCTAACTTGATATAGCATTATTTCCAGTCTACCATACCTCCCTATTTAACCATTCTAATAAAATAAAGGAGATTTACTATCAGTAGTACCTTACTCTATATACTATCAATAGTTACCATAATGCATATTATCTTTTCTATATTTTTGCAATATCAAAACACCTACGGTGGTGGTTCTTGATCCCATAATTGAGTAAATAAATATAGGATTTATTTACTATTTACTAATTACTTATATAACTTCTTACAAATGCACAAGTAATTTATTGGGTACAATATTTACGATTAGAACAATAAATTAGATACGTTTTTTACGATACATTTTTGATCCTAAAGCTAACTGGATCAAACTAGAAATCTCAATTTAAGCACATTTTTATGATTTTTAACTTTTCCCAATCAAGAAACCTCTTGAACTTGATTTTCATACTTCCATTCCATATAAAAATATCCACAAATACCTATATAAGAGCCAAGTATGTTATCTTATATGTTATATGTATTTACGTATAATGCAAATTAAAATTTATTATTTGGGAAATTTTGAAAATAACCACGGCCTAATCCCCAACACAACACATCGTAAATAATATAATAATGAGTAATAATAAGGCAGTAATTACAATTAAAAATTCAAAGACCACATTATATTAGGGATTCAATATTTGCATCATCACTAACTTACTGATTATTATCACTGATTATATACACACAAATAAATAGAAGCTTAAAATACTGAATTTATTACTTACACTCATTTTTAAAATTTATCACACTTGATAGCAGACACATTGCTTAATAAGTATTACAAGCCTAATAATTTCAGCTTCATTGCACACCACACCTCTATTCCTATTTTATCAGATCAGAGATTATTTTAAGACTTAATTGCTATTACAATTACCTTTATAATATATGCAAAATAACTGCCAAATTTTTATGATACCTTACTCTTGATAAAATAAAATAACTCACTCGCATCCTCGTCATTACTCCCGTTGGTCGTTTGCCCTCAAAATTGCAAAAAAATCAAAATTGTCTTACTTGTATACCTCTACGATTAGTACAATTTTAAATCAACTGGAAATTTGCAAACAGTAATCACATCAATAAATTAAATTAAATCTTTTATCTTCAAGACCCTCTGAATATTGTTTATTATAATCCTAACTATATCTAGTACCTATAACCTATACACTGCTGTAATACTTACTTTATATACTTATACAAAGTATTGTATTACCATACATAGACATAAACAACAAATATAAAATCTACAAAAACCCTAATTTGACTTAATTTGACTTTATTGGAATTTAATGGTGAGATTCAACGGGTTCTGCCACTGCCAATTTTATTCGCAAAATTCCTCTTTGAGGGCGGCTGTCTCTCTGGATTTTCAAAGCCTGAATTTCAGTGAAGCCACTGAACCTGTAAGTCAAAAAAATTTGCAAAATTTTTTCTTTCAAATGAATGCTTACTACAGTATAACATTTTTTGGAAATTGTTTGATTTGAAAACCCCCATGATTTTGATTTCTATTTTCACATCCTCATTTAAATTGAGATACATTTTATAACTGAAATAAGTTACAGTAATTCTGTTATTATTAATAGATCTCATTAAGGGATGATAAAATATAAAATACTCATTAACATCATAATATATCGATCTATAAATCTATATTAACATTGATAATGAGAATGAGATTTAAAGTTAGCTATTATGTACCTAACTAAAACTAAAATTATTACTTATTTATTTTAAATTTTCATTATCACGCCCAGACGTTTATTATAGTTGATTTCAGGCCAATTATAGTAATTAAACTGGATTACATTTGCACTTACTTAAGACCAATTTAAATTGAATGCAACTTATTCTTCAATCATATACAGAGTGGGTTTAAATATTCTATTAATTGTAATTGTAAGTACCTATAAGCATACAGTACAGTGCTGGCTTCCTAATCGGTGAAAAATACCTAATTAAAATAATTTGAAATTCTCGATCTTAAAATTGTTATTGCATAAAAAAACATAAAATATCCTAGATAGTTTCAAATAATCAAAAAATTGAATCAAATCAAAAAATAGATTAAAAAACAAAAATTCGTATTAGGTATTATTTAGAATCGAAAGGACTGTTAATAAATCAAGAAATCCAAATCGAATCAAAATCAGTACCCTACCTATTAAAAATCTCATAATTTCATTTTTAATAGAACTTTTGAATTTTTATTTCTGTCTATAATACTTAGGTACTATTAGTGTATTTAGGTATTTATAAATTACTCTGTCTATAGGTAAGTAACTTAGGTAATAACATTTTAGTGGCTAATTATAATAGTCGAGTTTTTTTCATAAGTACCTACACCTACGGTACAACTGCTATTTGTAATAGAATATAAGCTAGGTAGTACCCTACCATAATTAATACTATATGTAATAGTATTTGTATGCGTCAGACCAGACGTATACGTTAAGAATGAAGATTTAATTTAACTAATTGTGTTTATACGTAAAACAATTAATTTCTATTTCATAATGCAAATGTTTAACACCTTAACAAAACACTTTGTGTACTTATCCTTAGTAGCCCTAATATACCAAATATACTACATGTATGTACATGTACCTACTTATCATATCTACATACAAAGATATATGTAAATTCAAATAAGAATCTCATTCATTTGGTCTAGGGTTTTTTTAGCCTTGTGATCTTTTTGAGATAATTTGTGTATCTATTAAAAAATACTTTGCATGTGAAAAATATTCATTAAGTTCACTTGATGGATGTTTTTTCTGTATCTAAATTAAGTACCTACATATATAATACATACTTGAACTTGAAGTATTCGACTCTTCTGAGGCTTGATCACCCAAAAAATCAAAACTAAATACCTTATTAAGGACCTTACTTAATATATACCTATGTAAAATCATTATTGTTATTGCAAAAAGTCTTCATTGGGATATACATACACAATATGTATAAGTAGGTAATAGGTATTTAAAGAATCTAATAAATATTATATGTGCATATTTATGTAAATTTAGGCATGAGAATAAAATAACTATTAATTGGATAATCTTATTTTTTTCAGAACAAAGTGCATTATATATTTGCATATTTACTTGTTAACTTTTAATTTTTAAATTAGTTCTAGTGTAACTAGACCGAGAGGAATTTGTGAGTTTTTTTTTTTACTTTTTATTAGACCGGTTTGAGGAAAGTTTAAAAGAAACCCTATTTATTTATTTTCTTCACTTGTCTTTCATCAAAACAAAAGACTGATTTTGCAGATAGAAAAAAATTCAGATTAAATTTGAATAACACAAGAATTGGGGTAATTTTGCATATAATTCTGTATATTTTGATAAACCATATTTCTTGATAAATATTGCTGATTTTAATAATCATATAACTAACATTATTACAGTCAGTATAAGGACATACTGACATACTGGTATAAGGATAACGTGTATATGAATCTTCATGCTACAAAATATTCTACAATATAATATACTTATTTTAAATAGGCAAGTGTTATAGTTATAGGCTAGATGGTTAATAATTAAAATAATTTAATTTCTATTTTTAATAGATAGTACATACTTAAATATTTGATATTTGATATTTGCTAATTTCAAATAAGTATACGTAATAGTGCCGTTTAACTATTCCTAATCTAATCATAGCAGTGTACTATTGAGTAAAATTTTATTTATAATATAATATATTATCTTCATTAGACAGGTTAGAATTTATTAGGTAAGTTGTAGGGTCCTTAAATCCATGTTGACTCAATAAATTAAAAATAAAAAGAGTAAAATTTAAATTACAAATTGCACACAATCTGGTACATGTGTTGTGCTTAATTATCATAAGAAAACATAAAGGAATCAAAATAATTTTAAAATTTTGTCGAATTTACACGTTTTATCCATTGAATACATAATTTAAATCGTTTAGGTATTTAGTACATAAAATTCATACTTCTATATAGATACATATTGTATATTGCAAAGATTCTATAGATGTAACATAACTACCATACACAACAATGCATAATATGGTCTATAGGTACTTACATAATACGTAGTTCCCTAGTTGTGTTTGGTGCTTAAAATGTTAAATCACTAGGTATTTAATAATTCGCATATATCAATTGGGAATTGGAAATAATTGAAACAGGTGTACCTATTTAATACTAATAATACAGATAATACAATGCATAATTGATTTTTACTTATTACATAATATGTACATACATATTAATGTAAGTAAATAACGATATTTATAAACAGAGTAGATATTAGGTAAATTGTAAGTAATTTTACGCAGGATTTTACATTTTTGCACATTATTTAGGTGCTGTTTTTAATAGTAAAATTACTAGATAATTGTATTCTTATTAATAAATGAGTAATCATTTGTGATAAGATAACTTACTTGATTTGATTTTTATGTATTAGTAGGGTACTTATACGTAGATATTTTTAATAATTGAGAAGAATTTATTATTTATCATTCCTAATTTGTTAAATATTGTAGTAGGTAAGAGAAGAGTACGAGTATAATGAAACTTAAACTACACAATAAAATTTATAAATCTAAAAATATTGAAATATTTATAGCTCGACTTACTAATGTATTATAATTAGGTATATACCTAATTATAAGCAATCATGTTTTTCATAGAAATTTTATATTTCATAAATTAGACTATGACATGAGATTATCAATTTTTTTGTTTACAAAGTATAAAATTAATCCATCAGACGCTGGTCAAATTACACTTTTGACTTTATTTATGGACTTTGATAGCAAACCATTATCGTCTATTGTACTCGTACTAGAAGGAATACTACCTACTACGAGTACGCCATGTGCAAATTTTTTTGCAAGAATTAAGTTTTACTGATATTATTTTCGTCGGAGTTTCCCAATAATTCAATTTAAGACCGGAGATTAGATCGTATAGATTTATAAAATCATAAATTTTTTTGATAATTTATTCAAAACCAACATAGTAAATTTTATATAAGCTAGGAATATCCTTCCTAAAAAAATAAATATCAATTCATAATGTACCTACTCCTTTAGGCTTTAGGATTAGTAGGCTTTACCTACTAATCTAGATAAAATACCTGAATGAGTTATTTGCCTTTTAAAACATTGAAAAATACATTCTATGTATGCACCAAATACCATGTACATATCAGTATATAGCATAAGTATGTATTCGTCAACTTCTTATAATAAAATATATATCTAACAAAAGTAAGCGTATTTTATCTATATATTATGTAGGTAATAATAATTAACCGAAAAATTTTCGAACTCGAAATTCTACCTACCTATATATATACAGATAAGTATTCGAATTCATATTTTAATATTCTAGATAATTTTAAGATCTTTAACATTTTGATCTAGATTTTGGTGTTTTATATAATGTCAGATGAGGACTTTTTATCTAGAATTTTTACACGCTTTAAGTATAAGTATCTACTTATATCACAAATATAAAGCTAAAAAATTTCAAAATACAGTAGGTTATCTAAAATTATATTTATATTTCTAAAATTTGGAAATTTAGAATAATCATTATGCACTTATATTTCTGGTAGTTTCAGTTCTATCAGTAGGTACTTAAAAATACTTATTTTATTTTAGATGTTAAAATTCGTGAAAAATATGGCAAAAGATTTAAATAATTTCACTTGTTTTTAATTGTAACTGTATGTTATACGGTTAAGAGACTCGTATTGTATGTATTTACTTTTCTTAGAATTTATTAGAATCTCTAATATAGGTACCTAAATTTTAATAAGTTTGTAAATAAGGCATACTTGTAGGTACTGTAAACGGTATTATTGAACCCGGGTATATTCTACTTTCAGATTTTTTCCGCCGAATTGACGGTTTTTATGAGTTTTGCGAGTTTATAGGCATATATTAACAGTATGTAGTATGTAGGTACTAAAATTAGTACTCGTAGTCGTAGTAGTATTGGTAGTAGGGTTCATTATAAGTGTATTCAAATTCAAAGTCAAAGTGTACCAAGTAATACTCGTACCTACATACAACATAGTATTTCAATGATAGGATACAAAAATAGTCTCAAAAAAATCGGACTTTGGCCAAACTCGCATTTCCTCGAACTGTGTAAGTTTCCGAGTGTGTGCAATTCCCTCGGTTTGGCTCGGATCTCGAAATTTCGGCAATTTTTCAACTCTTGAGTTGAATCTCGAGACGTCGAGAAAGATACTGATTCATTTTTTTTGTTCGTTTCATTTAATTTCATTTCGTCAGTATCTCATTTCGAATGGGCTGAATCGTTTGATTGCCGAATTTTGAGCTGTTTCTCAACAGCGACAAAAAATCGTCTCAAAAATTCTCAATAGAAAAATTGTTGAAATTCTCAAGTTTGCCAAGAAGGAAAGGTCATTTGCAGACCTTTGCCATCTCTTCGGAGTTTAAGGGCTCCCCGCATGGCCGCGAGTGAGTCCTCTTGTTCGTCGGAAGAATCACCTTAAAATGTAACCTCGAGTCTTCTTTTAAGTGATAGTTTTTCAATTCTCCGTCTCTACAATCCTATCTTTTCTTTTTTTCTTAAATGGTAAGCCCATTTTTTTTTGAATATTTTATTAGAATAAAAGATATTGTTAACTTGAATATCATTACAGATAGAACATGGTAGAAGTCAAACTATACAATTTTGTTATTGATTTTAAGCCCTAAATAGGTCATGAATTTATTCACAAGCAACAATTCAAACTCTAGAAAAAATATACCTAATTTATTTTGCAAAATTTTCTTTGAAAATAATGAATCCAATTAAGATTGAAATTAAATATGTTTGGTTAGTAAGTAGGTACAATAGCAGTACAGGTCAAATCTGAATGCACGGTCTCACATAAATAAGATTAATTTTAATCATATGAAAATTTTCTCACTATAATAATTGTAAAATGTAATAATTTTAACAAAGAATTTCTTGCCTTTCTTGCTGTAATATCAGTAGATACATACGAGTATGTATTGTAATGTTTGAATTATGAATTATTGATCTTGGGTAAATTTAATATCCAGACATGCAAAAGGCATGAAATTTGAGCTTTTACTGTACTTGCCTAATGTATTTATGGAATTATTGATTTATTTTTCTATCATCATAATATAAGGGTAAGGGTTAATCCGTAGGCGGATTGCATATCTGTAATAAATAGGAATTATCTAGAAATCATAAAATACTCGTAAGTAATTAATAATTTTAATTACAAGTTCTCTTCAAAGTACAATATCTGATAGCAAAAATATTAAAATTATCTCTATATAAAGAGTTTACTCGATTCATAGTTACAATTTTATTGCATTTTTTCATTATACCTATTTAAATACCGTACCACCAGTATACAATACAATTTTACTGTGCAATTATTGTACAGGTTATTCAAATGGTTTAACTAATTCCCAAAATAGTTCGGTTTAAAAATTCAGACACTTTTTTGCTCGTATAACCCATAAAGTATAATTTTAGAAACAAAAGTTAATTAAAATTACTTGTACTGGTATAGTAGTATCCTATCTAATATATCCTTTATAAAAGAATATACAAAATGAACTTCGAGGTCAACTTTTGAAGAATAGAAAAACAGTCGTAAACATTTTGTTGATTACTTTATGTCTTGATTTTTTCTAAGAAAACCTAAAAGAGTTGCATAAATATACATACGTATAGATACTTATGTATAACATACCTACTATCTAAAAGTGTGTACTTAAATTTACGAGCTTATAAATGTCAGATTTGTATATAAAGCTAGGCACATACTATTCGGAGCTAGATACTACCTACTGATATTTAGAAATTTTACACTTCTTTCAGAGATTGAGATTTGTTGGATTTGAAATTTGAATTTGATCCATGAAATGAAAGATAGGGGGAAATCTCATTTCAGACGCAATTCTACAAAACTAAATTACATTTAATATATCAGTAGGTAGTATCATTATCATACAGATATATACCATATACCCAATGTAGATAAAATGTAGATACTTACTTACATAAAACTATTTGCACAAAGCCCGTCCAAAGCAAAGCCAAGGACAATTTTTTGAACGACACTCTTTTTATTTCATGCTTTTTAATTTCTCATCTTGGTATCCAAAATCCTTTAGGGTTACGAATTCAAATTTGTAACACTGATATAAAATTTTAGTCATATTTAACTATATTTATAAAACTATTCATTTAATTTTAACTTAATTTTTTGATCGAAATCAGAAAAAAATCTTAGCTTAGGTAGGGTAGTACTAGGTATACATACCAATAGTCATAGCTTGTAATAAGTAGGTAGTTACCTAATTGTTAGCGAATCCTTGTTTTCTATAAATTATTTATAGACTTACCTCGTTTGACAGATTAATATTGGAAATTGGAGACAAAATACTATATACTTACCTATCCTACTAGTTTATTCAGATTGTTCTCTGAATATTAATAAGCCTAATTGGTTGCATTTGCCAAGCATAATTTTCTCATTTAAGGCCAATGTTTTACAAATTAATGAAAAAAAATAATAAATAATTTTACCCATACACATAAACGAGTACATATTATATATAGATATAGATGCTTCTTAACTATTAGTATTAGCAGTACCTATTACAAAATATGCAACAAAATTCTTCTAATCTAAAATATCAAATCCAATTAAATGCATATGCAATGCAATAACTACAACCACTGCTAGTACAAGTACAAGTACAAGTGAAATTTTTACCAAGTCAAGTTTTTCCAGATCATATTTCATATCTTAAAAGTATACAGGTATCATATTTATATAAAGCATTAGATCGAATACCAATCTAGGAATTACAATTATGTACTTCAATTATTATGTAGATATGCATTATGCATATAATGTGGTGGTAGAATTCTAAATTTTAATGGATAATATTTCATTAGTTAGGTAGTAATAGTAGTGTAGTGGTTAGTTATGCAAAAATGCACTTATATAACAAAACTCAATTGAGTTTTTTGGACCTTTTTCAATTTTTTACTTGCGATTTGTACATTTATAAGCATATACCTATTCGTAATTCATAAGTATATACCTAGTTTAGAGAGTCACATAAGCATTTTTTTATAACATGATGCATCACATGCTTATACTAGTTAAACTTCATTTCACTTATGTACTGATACTTATATAAATACCTCACTCATAAGACAGACGAAAAATGAATTTCAATATTTTTATTTCATTTTTATAAAAATGCTTTTTCTCTATTATTATCTTATGCTTGATCAGACTGAAGGTGGATCTAGGAAGAAACCCAAGTGGTAAGTTATCCAAACTTATCTCTCTTTTTTTTTTCTTGTCTTTTCGTTTGCCAATTCATAATTACAATTACTCCCTAGAACATATTCAAGTACATAGGTACTTATACTGTATTTATGGACATTTTGAAAGAGCTAAACTTTTTCAACTAATACGTAAGGGTAGGTACCAATAGATTTTACTTACAAGTAGGTAATAATTATTTATTTTCAATAACTACCTGTATTGTATTGTAGTAGCAAATTAATGTAGCAATTTAAAAAATATTTGACAAAAAATTGAATCTCAAAGTCAATGTAAAGGTTAAATTTTACTATAAATTATAGTAGAGTCATTAGCAGAGCATAGCTAGTAGATGATATTGCAGTTCCTTTCCTCATACATACATAATATACTACTACTATACAGGTAGGTATTCATAAAAATATTAATAGGGTTACCTACTATTCAATTATAGAAGAATCTATATTGTTCAAACAATAATAAGTCATTTTTATTTGCACATTTGAATTGTCCATGATAATAAATATTTGTATAGGGCAAGTTTTTACTCCAAAAAAATTTCCTAAACTTTACCCATTAGAAATAGGTATACCTATGTACAAGAGTTACAAGTATACAGGCAGGGGAGAAAAAAAGGCTTTTTGTTCATTTGTAGGAAAAGTACCTTCTAAATGTATTTAATGATAATAATTGCTATTATTATTACTAGTAGTTTACCTACAAGTAGGTATCTAGTAGAACAAAAATATCCTTTTAAGTAGATAAAATAAAATCATTAAATATTCGCTAGACGAATTATAATAATATTTTTTGGCATACATACCTACATAAGTTCACAAGAGTAAGTATTTGCCTACTGAATAATATGCCTTACTTAATAAAAAAGCATATCCAATCCTCAAACTATTAACTCATACAAACTCCTTAATTAGATAGCCTACCTATAATTCGAATAATATTTTTATTATTTAAGTATTATATTATAAATAATAATATGAGGCAAGGTTAACTTTTCTATTGTGATTTTGCTCGAAAAGAGCTCTTTTTAATTTTCATTATAATTTCCTCAATTCTTGTTTTGTGGATAAAAATATAAAAAAGATACTTAAAAAAATAATCATTTGAAATTACAAAAAAATGAGTTCTTTGACGTTTGTCCGCACATTTGCGAGAGACTACTAGACTATTTGCATTTAAAGTTACCATCCGCAAAAATATTTAAATTTTTTCCAGGTACCTACCTACTTTATAGTTAGTTATAGTTAGGCAGGCGACGTGATTGAAAGTAGCTATGGTTTACACCAACAACAAATTACAAAATAGTTTTTTTTTAAATATTATTGAATAAATTGAATTGATTTTTGCCCTTGGTTTGTTATAGTTATATATCTTTATACTGTACTCTACTATAAGTCATAATAGTCATAGTGTTTGTGAACAACCATTAGATATCTGCCTATATGCTTCAAAAATACCCTATTATGCTACTATTAATCACTAAAAGTGTGTAAAATAGATTTCAAATCAATTAAAATAATAATGAGTCAAAATTATTGTGCTGGATAACAGGGGGGAATAGAAATATGTACATTCATTTCGAGTGATTTCCAATTTCAAGCCTGAACTTTTTTTTAACAAAATATTCAATAATATCTAAAGTGAGGTACTAATCGTATTTTGTACCTTTGTCATTTCCAAAGGGTTAAAGAAGCCGTTTTACACGAGATGTTATTGGAAATCAACGACTACGCAAATAAAGGAGCATCTGAAATGGAATTGGACTTGGTAGCCGCAGAGAACACAAACTTGGACGAGGAGAAAATTCCTGTAGCAGCGACTGATGTGCAAATGGATGGGTTGCCGATGACTAGACTGACCCGAGCCTCTGTCTCCGAGACTGACGTCACCCTCGGAGCCAACAACAATAATAATAACAACAGTAAGCACCCGCAGATCTTGATGATGTCCGACGAGACTTACGACAAAATGGGCCGAATGACTGGCCATGAGAATCAAATGTTCTCCCTTACACCATCGGATAGCATAAATTTCGACGAGGTTTCGAATTCGAACCACCTTGGTGGTCCTCATAAGATGAGCTCGTCTGACCTGTCCTCAATAGGAGGAGGAGTGGGAAACTCCGACTTGGATTCCCCCTCCAAATTTCACTTAAGTCCGGATGGGAAAGGAAGGAAAAATCAGGACTCGAGAGAATCACTCATTCCCGAAGGAAAAAGGTAAGAAATTGACAAATTCAAAACCCGAATTTCCAATTAGGTAGTTCTTAATGAATATCAAATTTCATTTTTTAGAGAGACATGGTGGACAATTTTTTCTCAGGTTATGATTCCATTCTTGATTGCTGGACTTGGGATGGTCGGTGCTGGTATTGTGCTTGATCATGTTAAGGTAGGCAAAATATCAAGTACATTATTATATGTATCTTAGATATAGGTAGGTGTGTATGATCAGTAGGTTATGTGGAATTTAAGACTTTCCTTGAAATTTTATTGATTTAAATCCAATTACTTTTCTTGAAATTCTTATAAATGTAAATGGTTATCTACCATAATTAAAGATACTGAACGTTTCCTAAAATAGTTTTTGTATACCCTATTCAATTAGGGTAAGTATTTTTTTTAATACTTACCTACCTAATGGATTCTTCTGAAATGCTAAAATAATTTCCGAGACATTTACCTAGTCAAAGTCAAAATGCTTGTTTTTTAAATTTAAATTTAATTGATATCCTATAATTATAGGCATGGGAAGTTTTCGTGAAGGTTCCCGAGTTTTTGGTGCTGGTGACTCCACTGCTGGGTCTGAAGGGGAATCTGGAGATGACTTTGGCCTCGAGATTATCGACACATGCAAATCTCGGGCACCTCGATACTCTACATGACCAATGGCACATCTGCTTTGGAAATCTCTGCTTGACTCAAGTAAATACCCTAGTTATGTACAATAGGCTATTAATTATGAGTACCCTATATAAGTACCCTAAGTAATATCAGTAGGTAGTGTACTCATTCGTTCTAATAACTCTGGACTCTAGACTCTGATACGAGGGGCAACCTAATTAACCAGATTTAGAATAGTAGAAACGGCTTTTAATGCTGGTATATAAAGAAATTTATTTCAAATCAAATATCAATTAACTTATTAAAAATCGGTAAATCTGCAAAATACAAATATTACGATAAAACCACAGGTAGACCAGTTTAACTGATCTGGTATGTAGCATGTTGAAACTAATGCAAAATGGTTTCAACGTTAAGATCAAGATTGATAAAAAAAATTTAGACCGTATTTTAACATAAGCATATGTATACTTAATGCATGATGCTGAATTCCTATAAATTGAATTTTATTAAATCACAAATATTTTCAAATTCCTACTAAAAGTGAAATCGGATTTTGCAGATTATACTTTTATTGATATTAGTACGAGTATAATCATGCACCTACAAGTAAATGCATTAATAGTACCTATATTACATTGGTAGTGACTTTACCTCTACTAAACGTGCATATTTGTGGTCTTGATAAAAATTATAAGAACCACTAAAGATATTCTGTAAATAAAGAATGCAATAGGTCAAAATTGATTTGGTTTCTTTTTCAATTTGTATTACCCATATCGTACATACATATTATGTAGGTAGGGTACTCTATATTTTAAAATTGCTATAGTTCATTGAAATTGAAAAATACAAATATGAGTATCAAAGTGTGACTAATCCAGATTTCCAGTGTTTTGCTTTTGGTTTCACTTTTTTCCTTATCTTGAAATACCAATTCTAATCTCAATAAATTAGTAATAGTAGCTGTAAAAAATAAAAATGGTTATTTATTTAGGTCCAGGCAATAGTTGTGGGATTTTTAGCCTCAATTGTGGCTCTCTTAATGGGACTAATCGAATCAGAAAAGATTTTTCATTGGAATCATGCAATCCTTTTATGTTCTACAAGTATATTAACTGCAGCCATTACATCTTGTGCTCTAGGTATTACAATAAGTATATACTTAATATGTAGTGTTAACTATGCATATAGTGCTAATGATAATGTGATTTAAGCAAGGTATTACTGTTAAAATTTTAAATTTCATAGGAATACTGATGGTGATTGTTATACTGCTGTCGAAGAAGCTGAAATTAAATCCAGATAATATTGCGACACCAATAGCGGCCAGTCTTGGGGACATAACGACGCTCGGACTTTTATCGTTTTTTGCGAGCCTTCTTTATGATGAAATGAGTTAGTGACCTTTATTTTTATTTTTATTCTAGTAATCGTAGTTAGCTCAAAATGTTTTGACTGAACAATAAGTTTGACGAACCTTCAAACGTTTTCTAAGAATTCCAACCAAAATGCATTGAACTGATACAAAATAAAAATGAGTCAGGGTTAATTGAATGCAAGTCTCAGAATCAGCCTCAATGCTCAACGGATGATTAAAACTAATTTTCATATTATTTTTTTTTGAAAAGTTTCACGACCTTGGCTTTCTCCACTTATCATCGGCATGTATGTTCTGGTGACACCACTCTGGGTCTGGATTTCTTACAGAAATGAATTCACGAGGAAAGTGTTAAAATCAGGGTGGCCGCCTGTAATCATTGCCATGTTGATCAGCAGGTAGTTTCAACTTCTAAATCTGGAGTATCATGAGCTTGGAGATTCGAGAATGAAAAACTAATCTAATTAAATTTGATTTTTAGTGGTGGAGGTGCGATACTGGATTTGGGTGCATCAAAATTCAAGGACAAGCCCATTCAGCTTCCACTTTTCCAGCCGATTGTGAACGGTGTCGGAGGGAATCTCGTTTCCATTCAAGCCAGTCGGATTTCAACATCACTTCATAGAGATGCTGTCCCTGGAACACTGCCTGGTAGGCTTATCTACGAGTATACCTGAAAAAATTTATTTAATTTAGATTAAATTTGTTCTAGGCACATTACCAGGGGCTAAAGGAAAGATCTGGGCATCACCTTGGGCCGTATTCTTTAAACAAGGTAAGGTAGGGTAAATAAACTTGATACAAAATTCTGGATATTTTAAGTGTCGATTATTTGAACTAAGCTATAGTAAGATATGAGATTTTAATTGTATTTTTAATTTATAGGCGTTCAATCAGTTGCAGCTCGTGTACTACTTTTGATGGAAATTCCTGGACACACTATTTTCATAACTGTTATTTATTTCATTTCAAGAGGAAGTGACTCTGAAAATAAAATGGAAACTTATCCGATTTTGTTTGTCGTTTTGTTTATTATTGCAGCTTTCATTCAGGTAAGAAATCATCATAATATATTTACTTGACAACAAATAAAATGAACTAGGTATAATATTCACAAATTTTGTCTGTTCAACCATAAACCAATTTAGCTATTACCATTGCAAATTTTAAATTTGTACTAACGATAAGACATTTATTTGAATTCCTTCTCTAGATTGCGTTTCTTTTATGGTTTGCTCGAATTCTAATCAATTGGTTTTGGCTCCGAAAAATCGATCCAGATACATCTACAATACCTTATCTCACGGCACTCGGTGATCTTATTGGAACTGGTCTCTTATTTTTAGTTTTCGAAATTTTAATCCTATTGGGCGAACTCTAAGAATTTAATGATTACTATCTTTTAGTATCTCATTTATAATTTTATTTAACCTACATTTTCATTTTATTACAAGTTGATTATTAAGTTCTACCTACCTCTATATATAGATATTAGTCCGTCTTTTTACTTAAGTACCTACTTACATGTTATTATGCCCATTACAATGTTTTTGATTATGTTTTCAAAGTTTAAAACATTAAAATTTAATTAGGCTTCAAAAGCTTAATAATTTATAGTTAGCTCCAATTACCAGTCCATAATTTTAGTATTTAAATTTTTTTATGATTTGAGATTTTGAAATGATTATCAGTAGTAGTTATAATATGGGATTCCATATTATGATTATTCCTACCCTATAAGTATGGTCTACAAGAAAAATTATTTCAAATTTTTAGGGTATAACGGTTTCTCTAATCATTCATTTCATATCTATTTAAAATTTAAAATACTTTAAATGACATACTACAATACAGATATACTAAAATATAGCAATTAATTACTACTTATACTGATATGGGGTTAGGTTAAATATTTTCTACAAATTACATATGATAAAAAATAATTTTGTTTACTCATGTCATATCAAATGGCATATTAATCATAATCATACTCTTATAAACAAGTGAAATTGAAAAAGTAACTGAAAAGTATTTGAAAATATTTAAAACAAACTTCATGTTGGCAAAAAAAAAAAATCCGAACCTTTTCTTAACTAATTTAAACTTTATATAATATGTAATTTCTACTATACATATATAGATACTACTCTGTATTTATTATAAATAATAATGTAGGGAAAAATCACTTTTAAAGAGGGTTACATTTAAAACTATTAAATGGGCAAGGGACAAGTGATTTTGGAATTTTGAAAGCTTAACAAGTACATACATATATTTAAACAAGTACCTTGTAACTCGTCTGTATTAAGTGTACTAATTTGATTTCTAGTCATATGTAAAAAAAATAGTTTTTTTTACAGATTGAAAATAGCTTTAAAAAATAGTCCAAAATCGAAATTGTTTTTATTTAGGTTTTATAATCACAAGAAATTTTAAGGGCAATTTTAAGGGCAATTATACTTAATAATTTTCAAAATCAAAATGTACCTTAAAAATTAAAAAAAAAGTAAGGTAATTGTATTTTTAAGCCCAATTGTAATTTAATTGCTCATTATTAAGTTTACAATTACAACTGGTAGTAGTAATTTTCCTTAAATATTTAATACACACATTTTTAGGTATATTAAATATGAAATTAGGTAATCTAATTGTGATTAAAGGCTGTTAAAATTAAAAATCTGTACGCTGGAAATTAAGTTTCAAAATAAAAAAATATTAATTCCAGCAATTCTTAATAAGAAATATTTTGTAAAAAAAAATTGAAAATATTGCATTGTTTTAATGTATTACCTAATATTTATATACATTAAGAAATTAAATAGGTGGAAAGTACCTAATGAAAATTGAAATTATTTTAAAACCATTAGAATTACACATTTAAAATATTATAGGTACTTAAGTACCTATTTATCATTTTAGTGAAAATATAAGTATATTTTTAGTAATTAACAATCTTGTCAGCAGGACTGTGTAAATTTTTTGAAAAAAAAAAACGAGAGATAAGTCTTTTTGAATGTATTTACAAAAGGACTTAAAAAAGGCTGTGAAAGATTTATTATACCTAGATAATAAAAATATTTATAATTTACTGATAGGTCATTTAAAGGAAACCGAATTAAATTACAAATTTATCGTAAAATACTGATATACCAAATACCTACCTGTAATTGTAACATTGTATTACTAATGTATGAATAAATTGTTTTTGTTTTACTTTTTATTACACAATAGTATATATAGGTAGGTATTTTATTATTTTAGGAAATTCTCTGTGATTTATCTATTTTTATTTTTATTTTCAAATTTAGTTCAAGTTTGTAGCTTGTAGGTTTGGCCCATATACATATTTAACTATTAAACTAGCCATATATAAAATTATAATTACCTATATAGATAGTATTTAAATTACCTTTGAAAACAAGGTGTACTTAAGGTATATGGTGTGCGGTGATTAATTTGTACTTGTAATATATTTTTAATAAAAAAAAACTAACCATAAGTACCTACCTAAAATTAATTAGTGAAATTATTTCCCCCTTATTAGGTTACAAAATCTATATTGATTGAGACAATACTTTTTACGTATAAATTCTGTAAATTCGAGTTTCCTTTAAAAGTTTATACCCGATTCATATTTTAAGGATTTAAAAAAATTAAAAAATTGAAAAAAAAGGAAATATTTGTAGTATAAAAATGAATCAATCATTATGTAATACTACCTATACCTTATATAGTAAAATATCAAATTATTGCTCTAAGCTTTTAATTCTTAGTTTACTTACAATTAATTATTTAAAAAAACCTAAAATACTTTTTTTTACCAACCAGCTGAATATCTGTAAATTTATTTTTAAAATTTAAAATAAATGGTATATTCAGATCCAGGGTTATGATTTTCCTATTTTATTTTGGCAAAATTTTAATAAAAATGGGACAATCGATCATAAGTTTTTTAAATAAAACTAACTACTGAGACGTCCAATTGTTTTAATTAATTAAGTCAGTATAATATCAATTTTAAGATTAAGTTTAGACATTTGAAATTTATAATTTTGCGATTATGTTAGTTTGTGAGTCTTTTGAAAAATTAAAGTAAGTTCCACAAATTCTAGAGAAATAATACTACTACCTACTTTGTATTTCGTATTTCGTATTGGTTAAAAATAAATTAAATTGAGACTTTATGTGAAAAGATAAGGGTAAACTAAATTGAGTAATTTTTAATTAAATATAAAGGATTTTCAAATTTTATATACCAAGTCAAGAATTGAGCAAATAAAAACTATTTCTCTATTGGAAAACAACAATAAAAAAATATGCTTGAAATAACTATGTATGTACCTAATTTAATTTACCAATTAAAAATTGTAACATTTTGGTATTTAAATTTTGAAATTCCTTTTATCTAAAGGTATAGGGTATTTACTATTAGAATACCTATTGCATAAATACATATAGGTACCTATAATGGCGATAAAAAATAAAATATCTTATGGATAATAATTAGCAGGTAGGTAATGGAATTGAAATCTAGTACCTATTATTATATCTTGTAATAAATAGTTATTAAAGAAACTGTTTAAATATTTATTTTGTAATTGGCCGAGTCAAATCATCTTTATAGAGTAAATAAAAGTTGTCATATTCATTCATTTAATTTAATTTAATATTTGTTAAACTTGCAACAATAATTTATTGTTAAGTAAATATCAGTTATAGTTATGATTGTAAATTGTTTAAAATGAAAAATCTTAATTTTACGTTTTTAGTTGAAAGTGTTAATAAATAAGTATAATCTTTATGCCTACCTATTATTGGTCTTATTATCGTTAGTTTAAGATACATTATGCACCTAATATAATTACTATATATTCTTACTATGTACCCTATGTAATAATCATAAATCTCACTGATTTTAGAAAAATATATTTTATATTTTAAAAGTTTTTCTATCGCTCGTAATAAGTGTGATTTCAGTTGGGTACTACATAAGGTATACATATGCAATTAGAAACTTTCACCACCTACTTGTATTCGTAATTGGTATGCAAATCTCTATCTAAAAATTCTAATAGTTGGTAAGGTAGTATCGTATCTTTGTAGGTAACATGACACTACATTAATTTAAACTTAAACTATTATAAGCCGTAAGCTTATATCTGTAGAATGCATTTATGACTTAATACACTATGCTAATACTGACTAATCCTATCTGTGTCTGTATGTAAAGATAAAATTAAAAGAATATCGGAATGACTTTTAGGTTATAAATAGAGATAGATTACAAAATTACAGTTCAATTCTTGAAATTTTGAAATCTGAATCTGAATACGCGATAGATCATTAATATTGTTGGGTACTGGTATTTGTATTTAACATATTTTGCATTAGGTATATAACATTAACATAGTATTAGTACACAAGTTATTTTACAACAAATTTTTCTTGTAAAAAATATATTTAGAGATAATGCATAAATGTCTATGAGCAGTCATTTCCATATTGATAACACCAAATAAGTCTTATTGTCACATTAGTTCCAAAGATGACGATCCATATGGTGCAGGTGTCCTGAAGATTGCTTATCATGAGCACAACCAAATAGAAGAGTGAGAAGAAAATGATCAAAGTTAAAAACCATTGTGAAGCAAAAGCTGCTGATTCGAAGAAAATGTTGAAAAATTTAAATACGAGGTTGACTGACATTTTCTGATTCTGCTGATCTTTCCGTTGATTCTGACTAATTTAATTTGAGATTCAGATTTTCAAAAATAACATTGAGGTTCAGTTCAAAGTTCAGAATTTCTTTTATGTTTCAGTTGTTCTGTTTCCTTTGAAGGTCAAGTCTTCAAATTCAAAAATTAGAAAGTAGACGAAATTGTAACAAAATCTTGAGGAAAACAAAGCAAACCAGAATAGGAATGATGGTTTTAGAAAATTGGTGACAATTGTAATTATTTGCACAATTGCCAGTGCAAGGATAGAAAATAAAGTTATTTCAGTGGCAAAGATCAGTCCTTCGTAAATTATACCCCACATTTGAAAGAATACTATAGTTGATCTTATTACTTTTGCTTATCATAATTTTTAGCATCATTTGGATAATTAAGATACAAAATAATATTGTCAATAACAATATCTAAAAAATAACTTGAGAAATATAGGTAACAAATAATTAGTGTACCTACATAGATATACGAGTATTCTTAAAATTCATTTAGAAGAACCATACTTTATTTATTTATTTCTTTATTTATTTATTAGCTTTAAAGTTATATCATACAACAAATAATATGCTGATTTCCAATGATAAACCAATGATTTCCATTTATATGCAAATTACATACTGATCCGAAATGTACCAACACAAACAATATGCAAGCTCTAGATTAGATAGGATGTACTTATAGGTTAGGTATTTAGAATGAGTATGTAGAACGAGATAGATTTTATTATCTAAATACAATGTTTCAAAAAACAGGGTAAATTATTTTAAATGTTTAATAAATTATTTAGCAAAAAGATTTAGTTAATAATAATTAATGTGATGTCCATAACATTTGTTCCTGTATGACCTAAAAAGAATCAATGATTATTGATTAATTAAAAGTCAATTTTCTTGAAAAATTTAGAATGCATTAGGTAGATAATGTAGTAAGTACTTATCATACCGGTTTTCAAGTGATAAGCCCCATTTGAAAGTGTTTTGAAAAAATTATAAGAATCATTATTTTCCAAATAAGCCAATGGATCAAGTTGTTGTTCATAAGCTCTGAGTACTGTCCAAGAATCAATAATTGCCCCAGCAGCATCACATGGACCTTGAATAAAATGAAAAACGAAGACATTACGTTTTTTCCCAAAAAATAATCTACATCTATTGGTACATATATATATACTTATGTATGAGTATATGAGTACCTTATACTTATAGGTAATCTTGTTCTTACCGTCAATTCCATCAGTGCCAGCACTTAAAATTGTAATTTTTTCGGCTGTTGGTGAACTCTTTCTTAAATTATGCAAATATAGAGCAGATGAAAGTGCCAGTTCTTGATTCCTCCCACCAACTCCAGTTCCTTTAACAACTACAGTTGTTTCTCCACCAAAAAGTAAACAAATGCCTTGCTGCTGTTTATCACTTCCATTCATCTGTGAGATGTTTCTCTTTTGATCTTCAAATATTTTAAACATTTTTTGATATATCTCTGGGCTTATCTGAAGATCAATTAAAATTGATTCTAATAGGTACTTTGTTTGATATCCATGATCCAAGTTAATGAACTCGGCCATTAAAATTGACAATTGTGCAATTTTCTCACCAATTGTTCTAGCATTACCTTCAAGCTTTGAGTTCATTATGAAGCTTTTATAACCCATTGATTCTGCATATTTTGATGCTGAATTGAGTGCGATTTTATTCGTACCAAGTAGTATATTGGTCACTTTTTGTTGTTGTAGGGTATTTTGAGATTGTTTTTTGCAATCGATCTCGTTGTCTAACACATCCAGTATGTTTTTTGGAATTTGATTTAAAGGAATAAATTTCTTAATGATTGATAAAGGATTTGTGTTTTCCTCGCATTCAAAGGGAACTGTTGGCCCACTAGCCTAAAGAAAAAAAATAGAAAGATTTTAAACGAATTTTTGCATTTTTATTTTAATATAAGCAAGGTAGTGGTAGTAGTTAGTAGTTAATAGGGTACATACATACTTTAATATGTACTCAAGATCAGTAGTATCCTTTACCTACTCGTAATACCCTAACCTCATGACTCATATCATAACATAACTTATAACCTTAACTCAAAAAAACTTATCTTTATTTTTATACTAACTTACAATCATATCCAATTTATCACCAAGAACATCAGAAAGGATAAGTGAAACTGTTTGTTTAGCCTTTGAAAAATTTGCTAATCCGCCACCTTTAACCAAAGATAATTGTCTTCGAATTGCATTGAGTTCCGTAATTTCGGCCCCTGCTCTACTTAATTGACGAATTAACCACCCCTTTTCTTGTATTGATATTGGAGGCTTGGGATAAGTGAGTAAAGCTGAACCACCACCCGATATGAGAATTATTAAAAGATCTTGCTCACCACAATTTGAAACTATCTCGACAATTTTCTTTGTCCCATAGAGCGAATCTTCGTCTGGAATATTATTTTTAGCTCCTTCAAATATTTCTATAAAATAAAAAGATATTTCAAGATAATAATAATACCTTATATATACGGAGTAGTACCTATGAAAAAATGTAGATAAGTATATCTGTATGTAGTATAGTAGTACCCTACTTATGTACTCACCTAATTTTGGATTTATAGGTTTTTGGGAGCCCACTGGTACATTAATGACACAACGAGTAACTCGATTTCCAATAATTTTAAGCAATTCTTCTGCCATTGGCAATACAGCTTTCCCAAAACCTTAAAATTTTGAATAAAAGTTAACATAATCAGATATGGTTAGACAAGGTAGGTTTTGTATTAATTATAAGTATCTACAGTATAGATCTAGTAACTAGTAGTAGTATACGATTCAAAATTAGTAAATTAGTAGATAGTAATATTTTTCTTACCAATAACATAGCAATTGTTAAACGAGTTTAAGTCAATTGAAATATCGCTTTGAATAATGAGAAAATTTCCATTTTTAAGGGAAACTTGACTCCGGATTAGAAATGATGGAATAACACTCCCAACACTTGCCAAAAATATCTTACGTCCCAAATCAATCATTTTTCTCGTTTGCAAATTATTTGAATCATTCATACTGATAATATCCGTATCATTTGAGTCACAACTGTTCCTTGAAAAGAAATTCAATTTTGCTTCATTCCTCTTCTGATAACTAAAAGACTTTGAAGAAGAGTTCCGGATTAATAAAAGATTCAAAACATTTCCACTTCTATTTTCAAGTTCACAGACAGATGATTTGTACAGAAGAACACCACGTGAGATCATATAGAAGTTTTGAAAACACTTCTTATTAAACATTATAATTTTATATCAGTTGCAGTATAAGTAATCAATTCAATTCATTCAATTCAAACTTAACTTAACAAATTTCTGAAGAACTTAAATAATACTGATATGCACCTATCTGTACACTGGTACTATCAATATCAAACTTATCTTTAAACCCAAATCCAATATAGGTACTTCGTATAAGGCATTCACATTTTACACAAGTAATTTTATATGGTATTGAGAATGTGATTAAAGTTAAATTTTGAGATACCTCAAAAGTCAATTTATATATAAGTCAATATATAAGTCTATAAGTCAATTTAAATACTTACAACATCTAAAAAAGGTTTTTAGATATAAGTCCAAAAAATATCAAATTAAGTATACCTAGTAGGTATCTGTGTTAGCTTTTCCTTTCAAACGAGAATATTATAGCAATGTAATATCTTCATTAGTATAGTATTAGGCATTTAATAAGTAGGGTATGTATCTATAAAGAATCGAATATTTATTTTATTACCAAGTACTTATACTAGTACTATTAGTTCGTTGTACACTATAGTTATAGTATAATGCAATTTAAGTGTAAAATCCGTTCCGTATTTATACTAACTTTATTTGAATTCAATTTTTTTATTTAATATTCGCTGCATATAACTAAGAAATTATATTCTTGCCTATAATTTATAAATTAAATATTTTTAAGATTAATAAAATCCAGTTTATGCATACTTTTAGTAGTTAATTACTAGAGCTAAAATTTAGAATAAATGTAGGAGCCTACGAGTCAGAAGGTTGACGAGGTAAGGTACTGCACTCAAACCACTAACCTACTGCTACTACCTAGTTCACTATTGACTATTTATTACACAAAATGAATCTACATACCACTAGATATCTTTTCGACAAAAAGCAATAACACCAACTACTTAGAATTAGTTGTTTAGTATGTAGTTTAGGTATCTATGAATACATATTCTGAAAATATTTAAACATGTTGCAATCGAATTTATCGGCGATTAATTCATTTATCTGTGTTTCAGACCTAGGTATCTACATACTTACTATTACTAACCTACCAACTACTAACTAAATAATCTTAAATAATAAATGCATGATTAATTAAATAATAAATTCATAATAAAAAATTGGCTTCAGCTGCAGCTTCACCTATGTGAATGGGATTACTTTCTTTACTGTACCTACTACATTGCTTGTGATTTGAATTTGTACATAGGTACCTAATACCTAGATATTCGTAGGTATATGTATTACCATATGAATATGAAATATGATTATGACTCGATGAGATAAGTAAAAAAATTAATTACTCATATGGTATTCATTCTACCAAAAAATAGAATAATATTGAGATTAGTAAATGTCAGCTAAATTAATTTAATTTAAATTCTGTTAACTATTTATAGCTTTGAAATCTTATTCATTTAATAAAAACCCTCTTTAAAACTCGATATTGGTAGGTAATATTTATTTTATTAAAATGTACAGTAGTATGTATGTACAGATTAGTGCCTACTATCTGTACCTACTATCTGTAAAGAAGTGTAGCTTATATTTCATCCTACGAGTATGTATCATGAAGTCATGGAATGTTGATTTATATGCATATATGCAATGTTAAAGTCAACGACTAGTGGTTAAAAAACTATTTCCGTATTTTAATTAATAATATAAGTAGGGTAGGGTACTATACTATAAATATCCTACACTACTATAAAGTATTTTCAGTATAAGTATAAGTACTACATAGGTACTATTTAGACTCTTCACAAATTTTTAAACTAAACTCGCACAAACCTCAGTTAAAGTCGATGTCGCCAGTAAATATTTAAGAAAAATACACAAAAATATTAGATTCATATAATTTTCATTTTTTTAAATAGAAATAGTGATCATGGTTTATTGATATTCTTTTCTTTACAATATAGTTCATTAGACATTAAAATGATTAAATTCCTAATTAATTAATATTTTGTAGTGGAGTCAAGTATAAAAACCTTAAAGTTTGTAATTCATTTTTGTGTTTTAAGGTACGTTTTACGTTTCGAGAGAACAGAGAAGATAATTTTACTATTGTATATATATATATATATATAGTTGATTAAGTGAATTACGACTAATACAATTAGCTATTAAAAATTACAACCGCGAGTTCAAAATTCTTACAACTATTTATAAATTTGAAAATTACTAGTTTACACACACATAGTAATTTTAGTACGTATTTATGTATAAAGTCGTATGTATTCTTTTATCTTAAGTCGTAATACCTAGCACTTATTAAACCCGCCTGCATACATTTATTAAGTTAATTTTTATTTAACTTTCACGTTATATCTGTACTGTAGTACACACTTATGTAAATATGTACCTACATAAAATTTGTAAAGTTTGTAGGTAACTACTCTAAATAAACTCAATTAAATTTCAAGATTACATCCTAATTATATTTTAAAGTAAAGTATCATGACATTTGTGGTAGAGAGTAGAGTATTAGACTATAAGTACGAGTACGTATCACAAAAAGTAAAAAATAACATATCTCCTTACTATAACTAGTAACATAACTTGTTGCTAACATATTAAATCTTAACTGAATTTCTTCCTAATTGAATAATTCTCGTTTTTAAACCTATTGTACAATATAATATGTCATACTCAAAAAAGTTTTCAATTTTAAAGATTTTTTAAACATATTATACAACCAAAATATTATTGCACAAATATACATAAATGCTTTTATAAACTGTCTAGTTCGAATTTGAACTTATTAATTACATAATTAAAAAACTTTAAAATTTGAGACTCAAAGCCTCCAATAGAAATATAATAATTTTAAAATAATAAATGTAAATAGTAGCTACTAGCTAGTATCTGAATCTGCGAATCACGAATATATGTATATTTTAAAAATAGCTCTAATAAAGTGCCAATAAGAATTTTGAATACGTATAATTTGAATACGTATGGGTATACCTAGTTAATTTTATACTTCTATAATTTATACTACCTAATTTTCATATTGCCTAAATAACAGACTATATTGTAGTTAAATATAGAAATATAATCATGTGCTTACTGAATCGACTATTTATTAGAGTTTAGTATTAGTTACGTTACTTTAACTCACTAATTTTACTGTAAAAGTAAAATAAAATACCTGTAAAAATGTACGTATTTTGTAATTGAACAATATTTCACTAGTAATTTCTACCTGTTTTAATATTTTAGTTGTCTAATTATATTTAAAAACTAATGAACTCGTATATAACATAATATTATCTTCCTATAATTTAAATATTGTTGCATAATATTAATACATATATACGACATATTGCCATTTACCTACCTATTCTTATTTAATTTAACAATGCTACCTATAAAATTTATATATATAAATGCTCATTGTTGCAGTTACAGAAGTTATTACACATACAGAAGTTATTACACTAATTTTTCTACACATTTAAATTAACAAAAAGTCATTAAAAACATAGAAAATATAGAAAACAGACTAACTCAAAACAAGTAAATATTACAAATATCTTTCAAATTTGAAATTTGAAATCTCAAGCTTTGTCACTTTTATCAGCAAGGTACCTAGTACCTTGCTTTCTAATGTATAATAATAATTTGAAAGGTAGATTAGGTATATTTAAAACTTAACATAAATTAATAATAAATCCTTAGGTTATATATAGTATGTATTATTATTATTATGATACCTCTCTTTATCTCTTTGTTTGGTAAAAAAAAATTATTGGCAATATGATTTTTATAGTAGATTTATTTTAATTGGTATGCTCAATTCTTGCACGGTTATTAATTAGCCAAAGTCACTGTCACCCTGTTATTCTATTTGTAAATTTAAACTTTTTATAGAACATATTTCAAGTCTATTTTTAAAAATATTTAGGTAATAAGTAATAGATAATCTTTTATTAACAAAAAAAAGTTGTTAAGTTCCTACACATTGTAGAAATTGCATTATGGTTACTTTCTTGAATTTAATTTTTTATCTAAAAAAATTAAATGTGGTTTATGTGGTTTATAAAGTACTTAATAGTTATTAAATCAAATATTTCTGTATGTAGTAATAATAGTAAAAGAGTTATCTAATATACAGGGAATGACTTGTTTATTTTAACAATACTTCTCATTCTTTAAAATGGCTGACTAAATGCTCAGAGTTGCCAGAAAATATAATTAAGTAGATATTGAATCTAATTATTTATATTTGCAAATTAATAATTTTAAGAAGTTTAGTATTAACACTTTAACTTTAAAAGTGCTTTTAGTATAATAGCAAACACCATATTATTATGTGTGTACTTTATGTCCTCATCTCTTATACTTTTTAACCCATACTACGAAATAATTACTAATTACTAACTAATTACTAATGCGTATTGTAAATTTAATATTATTATCTCGTAAATACATAATGCAATTTCTTTTCATTTTTTTATTAATTCTACCTTAAAATTTGTCCTTCTTCTGTTCTCTTGTTAAAACGCGAGTGTTTCTCTGAAAATTCTTCGGACAGTTTTTCCTACCGTTGATGAAGATGATCGAGGGGAGGAGGTTGCGTGATTAATCTAAAAAATAATTTAATAATACATATACATACACATACACATACACAAACTCAATACATAAATATTGCGAAAATATCCTAATTAATAACTCTTACTCGAAACAAATAGGGTTGAATATCTGGGTAAGATGTGTCAAATATCAAATCGACTTCTAAAAATTGAGAGAAAATGTTAAAAAAAGTTCCAATCTATAGGAATCTATATCTATAGGATTAAGATATTAATGTATCTTATCATTAACCTGATTGTGCTGGTATTTTGGGCAAATATTGTTGTCTATTCATGACTTCTGCTATAAGAAAAACTTTTTCTCCCACTAATTCAGCTAAAAATTCTCGATTTGTTTGTCGTTCTAATTTTAAAAAAACAATAAAAATTGAGATATTAAAAATTAAAATTAAAAAAATCAATAATAATTTAAAAGACTTTACCAATCTCTGTTCGACTTGGCTTAATTTCTATACGAATAGTCCATACTTCCCAAGGAAGTGACTCTGACGTAAAAGGCCAATTAACTTTCTTCTTATTATAGAATTCAAGAGAGATTTGACCACTCCGTACACCATTTTCTGATAAATTATTAGGATCTCTAATTGCTTGATCAAATTCCATAACATGTTGATTCATTGTTCTAGCTAATGAAATAGATGCACATCGAACCTGGACATAAAAATTAGCCAATTTATAAATTAAAAGATCGTTAAATGATATAATTAACCATAATTTTTATCTTATCCTTACATAGGTTAAGTCAATGAAATCGCAGTCAATGTCTTCATATCCAATAGTTCCAATTGAATATTTCCCCTCCTGACGATAATGAAACTTCCCAAATGTTCGATGAAAAAGTATTGAGTGGAATAAACAATTAACAACTTCTGGCACTTGATGACATTCTGTAGTCTATTAAATCATAAAATAAAAACCAATTATTAAATTAAATTAAATTAAATTATTACAGTGTTTATAGAATGCTGCAATGGAAACATTAAAAGTGGGATGGTATATTATCTGTATTTAATTCAGCTATGAAAATCTAAATTTCGCCATCAATTACTCATTACAGTACATGATTATGTAGGACAAAATCGGAGTTTTCTAGGTAAACTAAATTTATCGATACAAAACAAAGAAATTTGTCAAGTCATTATCATTTTGCAAAAAATAAGCAAATAGGCTTATTCATTCAATTAATAATTTAGCTCTGAATAACTAGAATATTTATATATACCCTGCCTCTTTTACTTAAAATAAAAGTTAAATTTTGGGTTTTCAGAGCTGAATCGAACGAATGCATAATATGCATTCCCAGTATCTTTAAACCCTACCGTCAATGGAATTCGAATGTAAGATATTAGGAAATTAAAATAATTTTTTGCTTGCAATTTAGATAATGCAATGTATAATCTAGGTTAGTAATAGAATTAGCTAATTATTATAGGTAGATAATTGATTTGATAATTAAAAGATTACTTATTAAAAAAGATTAAAACTAGGTTGATTTGATGCAAATAATTAAGTAATTATATTATATAAGGGTACTTACAAAGTCAAAAACCTGAGATCTTGCGTTCATTGTAGCTATATAGTAGTAGAAGGAAGTAATTTAAAGTTGATTAGTTAATTGTAATTAATTTGTGTGTTCAAAAATAAAGTATTAGTATATTTTATAGTATACAAAATCAAACAAAATCTACAAAAATTACAAAAATTATTTTTAATAATCGACTTCGTTCCATCGAGTCGAGTCTGAGTGTCTGACAAAAGTAAATGAGAAAAAGAATAACAAAATCAGCTGCTAGCTAAGCTAGCTATCAACTATGCTGGCTGCAAATTAAATGGAATGGAGACGCAATAGATGGGACTTGGGGTTTCATTTGAAAATTACCATTTACATAGCATAGCACAGCAAGCACAGATTAGATTACCTACATGTTGTACCCAGTGCAGTATAAGTACCCAGTACCTACACTCTTTTCTTGAGTCCTATTACTTATTTACTTATTACTTATTACTATTACATACTTATTACCCTATGATTCTAATTGAGCTCTGAAAACCAGCCGGCCTCAATTCTGTATTTATTTGTTAAAAATACCGATATAAGTACTTAGTGCTTAGTGCCATAAGTACTTAGTGCCATAAGTACTTATGAATGTCTTATTTTATTAAGGATGCCAAATAAATGAAAAATCGAATCTTTTTCGATTTTCGATTTTCGATTTTTAGATTTAGGTAGGTTTAAAGTTTAAAGGTTATGAAAATGTTAGTTGATTCGATGTTCTAGAATGTCATCAAGATAATCGTAAGTCGAAAATTTTGATCTTTGACCTGAAATATTGGGTCAAATAAAACTGTTTTAGCCAATTTTCAACTGTATAAGGTGATATCGCGAAAATATAATAGCTAGAACAAAAATTGTTTATTTTATTGAATATTTTATTTTATTCAGCATAAAATTTTGATCTAACCTTGAGTACATATCGATATAAATTATCGATATCCTCATTTTTTAAAGTTCTTAAACTAACTACAATTGAATCTACCTCACTTACTTAATGCCTTTGAATATTAAATAGAAACAAAGTTTATCTGAATACTATTATGCACCTATATACTATATAATATATATCCAATACTTTGCCTATTTATAAAATTAGAGAAAGTTTTAAACTGACAGTTAAAATTAAATTAATTTTTTTGAAAAAATTCTTTTTATGTGAAATCAGGATGGATTTTAATAAAACGTTTTATTTGTAGGTAGGAAGGTACTAGGTAGGGTAGGGTACTTATTAGCCTGCATAGAAAAAGGGCTATAGTAGCGTTCGCATAGTCTGTCCGCGCGTTGCGGCCGAACCGAGAATCGGATCTAGACCAAAATTGGCACACATATACAGAGTGGGAAAACCCAGAAATTCGATGAGAAGTTCCTACCTCCCTCGTGGGAAAATTTGAAATTTTTTTTGGATTTCTTCTGCATTTTTGGATATAACCCCTTTATGTTCATATTTGCTATATATATTCTGATAGATCTCTTCGAGCTCTATCGAATGATATATACCTTCACCTATTTTAATTAGCTGGAAGTTAGAAAATATTCACAATTATTCAAATATTTTGATTTTTTTAAATTTTGACAAAATTTTAGAATGACTGCTTAAAGTTTACTTGCACTATGCATACTCGTATGGTATGCATATATTCTGATAGAGCTCGATGAGCTCTATCGAATGATATGTAGCTTTGCCTAGTTTATTTGGCGGGAAAATTCAGAAAATTTAACATAATTACAAAAAAAAACATCTAAACTAAATTTCAAATATTTGGATTTAATAAAATAAGAACTATTAAAACTTACAAATTAATAATTATCTTGTATTGTAAGTGCGGTCTTTCGTGAAGGTAAAAAACGGATTTATTAAATTATACTTTTATGATTTAATAATATGATGACGGATACCTAGTATTAGTAGAATAGATAAGATATAATAACTTATTTAATCCATTACACCAAATAAGTAAAATACTTTATTAATTTGGATTTTAATTACCTAGATTTAGTATTTTAGTACCCTATGCCTATGTCATTCATAAATAATATGACTAAAATTCTAAAAAATAAATTGAAACTTTGTAATGTAAATTACAATATTTACTCGTATATATTAGGTATAATCTTAATTTCTGAAATGAAGGCAGAGCAATTTTAGAATAAATAACTATAGTGGGCAATAAAAAGCAAGACAAAATCATTCAGCAATAAAAACCAACGCTCATTGTAACTTCTTTTTTTAAGTTTTTACATTTTGAAAACCAGAAAACACGAAAAAGTTGTTTAATTCTTGAAACTTGTTAGTTTGCTACAATTGCCACAGAAAATTAAATTGGCTTATTCTGCCTTTTTTAACTTATGTGGGGTACTTATCTACTATATAATCTACATCTTTCATATTCTAAAATACGAAATTTTGACAAAAATCTGATATTTCAGATCTGTACTAAATGAATTAATTATTAATCATACAATTAGGAAAACTGAAAATATGAAATCCGGGCCTCTGTGATGATGCTAACTATTTTTTCATACTATCACTATCAGTAATAGTAGGGTACTAATACACACATTATGTTAAGGGACAGGAAGTTACCGACATTTACAACCCCTTGTAAAAAGTCTCAGATTATATTTATTGGTACTTTTTACTTACCTTATGTATTAATTAGCCACATTTTAATATTAACTAACTTTAATTTTGTTGTAGAGCATGTTATTATACGGACAGTATTATTAAAAACTTATAAATTGCTTTATAGTTAGACTCCAGTTATCCTTCATAGGAGGTCTAATAAGAACGAAAGCTTATTCTTAAACTACTAATTTTTATTATTATTATACCTATAAGGCATAGGCATAACGTATTATACCTAATTCGTATTAACATTACTTACGAGTGGTGGTACAAACATAGTATGTATGGTACCTACTTATGTACATTTTATCTGAAGTTTTTATAGCACTAATCAATTTCCTTTTATATCACTCTATTAAAAGTATAAAAAACTATGCAATGTATATGTACATAATACCAAAAAGCAATAATTCATAAAAGCATAATTTAGAACTAGCAAATTTGCGACTTTTATAACCCAATCACAATTACCTACTTTATTTTGCATATGTATGCAAAAGTTTTTTGCTGGAAAAACAATAAAACTTTAGATTTATTCAAATTAAGCTACTATCGGTACTACTGCTGGATAGTTTATAATTTTAAAATGAGAAAATACACTTTACAATACGGATAGTGTATCTTTAGTTTTAGGTTCTTTAGCTTATGTAAATAAATACTAGGTATTTCAAAGTTTAACCGTAATTTAATCGTACTATGGTACTTATTCCATCAACTACACTACACTACACATATGTTATACATACATAACATAAGAAAAATATGTCCTTGTTATTAGGTAATTAGTTAGCAGTAACCTAACTAGTCCTTTTACATTATGTACTTAGGTACCAATACAATATAGGTAATAAATAATCTTAAGATAGCTAGATTCTAGATATCTTGTAAAATTAAAAAGACGGTAGAGACTGAGACCATCAGGAAATGCCAAATACCCTTACCCTACGTACCAACTAAATATAATTTTGATTAAAGAACTTACTCTTACTATAAGGTAGGGTACCAAGAAACCAAGAAAAATAAAATATTTTCCCAATTCAAATTCTCAAAAACCTTTTATAAAAATGTTTCCATTTAGTAAACAACTGAAATTTTTTGTTGAATCGACTCAAGTAGAATTTTTGAGGAAATATTTACCAAAAAGTTTATAGAGTACAAATGTATGTTTTAAACGTCAAAACTTGGTATTTCTGAACAGATTTAAATGAATCTACAATAATTTTTTTGGTATTATCTTAAATCAATAACTGCTTTAAGTGAGTGCGAGCTAATAAATTGTATAATTTAACTTGTATATTTAACAGTAAAAGTGTTTGATGATCTTTAAAATTAAATTAATTTTGACTCAATTTACGTTGATGAGAAATCGTATGTTTACGACCTAAAGCTTTTAGCATCCATCCACGACTTACTTACAATTAGGTAGGTATGTAAGTACCTAATACATAGTCTAGTATTACTTGAGTATTTATTGTAGAATTTCAATCTCAACTGTTTTTTTATTTGTATGTAATAGTATGGCTATTTGTGGTAAGTACATACATACTTATTGTAATTGTTCTGTTCCTGCATACACAAAGTGGTATTTTAAAATAAGTCTTTTAAGTGAGCATTAATACACCCCCTTCCAATATAAAAATCTCTTTTTAAAGCTTTTAGTAATAATAATTTCTCATCTCATTGTCAGGTATTCTGACCATTAGACGCGTGTCTGAGTTTTCAAATTTCCCGAGATATCAACTCAATGCTTTCAACGTTTATTAGTACATACTTAATATTAGTACCTCTGCATGTCTGTCTAATAAGCCGAATTATCCATTAACACTTTGTTTTATTTTATAAATATACCTACCTACCTAAAATATTCATGATTCTGTCATACTTAAATTCTAGTATTATTGTAGTAAATAATAGGTATATTATTACGAGATACATTGTCAGGCAGACAGGCAGACTGGCTCGTTTGAAGTCTTAAAAATTTTGAATTCCTTAGACTTCGAACGAAGGATTTTATAGTCAAAAATTTTAATTTAATACCTATTAATATGCTTTATGATTGCATGAACACATCTTATAAATTGATGATATTTTATCATTTAGCAGTAATTTACACTTTTTACAGATATGTACTAATATGTTTATACCCGTAGCTCATATATACATGTATCATATTATGAGGATGAGGACCACTTGTATAATACATAGGTAGGTAAAAGGCCTTTACTTTTCAAACTACTTTGTAGTATTAGGCATAACTATGTAATAGCATTTTGTGCCCATATTATTAGTTTGCTATTATGGTACCTGTCTAAATCTATTGTTTATAAGTTAAGTAGGTATAAGTATTACGGAATCACCTGCTGATCTCTTCGATTCTTCCTATATTCGAATTCCGATAATATTAAAAAACAATAATCACTCAATTTTATTCAATAAATATCTGTAATCTAGAGTATCCTATATTAGATATCCTCGCCAAGGGAAAAGTACATATAGATGTACTAAAATATTATAGTACTTTACTACCGGCCAGCTGGGGCGGGATATAGGCTGTCTTAACTTTGAGGCAGTAATATGCACTTTTGTCGTCAAAACATTGGAAATATTTTAATAAAATAAAATTGGGGAGATCTAAATCTACAATTTGATATATATTTCATGGCTAAAATCGAACTGCAGCTATTTTTAAAACCACATTTTGTGTTTTTTCGTAACGGTTTTGACTTGTACATCTATATGTACTAATCCAGGCAGGCACATATACGCTAATA
>JAQIXA010000670.1:0-36836 GCA_034699045.1 Nanhermannia cf. coronata Gr-Ori-00579
GGCACACCGAGACCCTATGGGGGTCTTCCATACCAAGTTTGGTTAATATCGGTCCAGTAGTTCTCGAGTTATCCTCTGGACAGACAGACAGACAGACAGACGGACAAAGTACAAGCAAAGTTGAATAGCAAGTGCTCGCTTCGCTCGCACATTAAGATGATTAGCATTTTTTATCAGCAAATTACCCCCCTTCTTTGTTTGTTCTTCAAAAGTCAGGATAGAATAATTAATTTGTATAGACAAACAAACAAACTTAAAAGTTCTCAAAATGAGTTTACTTTTCATAAGTAGGTACAAATACTTACAACTATCTAGCTATGTTTAATACTCAAGTATTCGAATTCTAAAAAAAATTTCTTAATGTTCACTCAAGTGTATAAGAACTTTGAAATAAAAACTTTTTTTTGGAAGACAAAAATTTTGCAGATTGAGGATTTTGAATAATTCAATCTTTCTGGTTAAAAATCGAAAGAGAAAATCTCTTTCTGCTACAATACCTACGAGTAGTGCTCTAAATTAAGCACTTTTTTTATGAATGAAAAATTTAAAAAAAATATTTTTGTCTTAAAGATAGATTTTAGAGAATGAGTTAATGAGTTAATGTAAATACTTAAAATCCTTTTATATTTGCTCAAAAACCAGCACCAGATTACCATTATTAAAATGAACTGAGTTTTTGCTTTAAATTAAGGAGCATTAGGTTTTTTGCATGTTAAAGCTCATATAAAGGCCAGAAATCCCATTAAAAATTGAACATTTTCTTTAAAAAAGTTAACACTTGAATTAATTGTTGATATTTTTTTGTTTTTGTTGTAGGAGTATTTGGTCAACAGCAGACTTTTCGGCGGCGACCTGAAGATGTAGAGGTGAGGTTGGGGGACACGGCCATCCTTCGATGTGAGGTGGAGAACCAGGCTGGACAGGTTCAATGGTCACAAAATGGATTCGTCATGGGTAAATACACAATTTTCTATAATTATTATACTTTATAATTACCTTTATTTAGGTTTAATTTAGACCCAATTAGGTTTAATTTAGACTTAAATTAGGTTTAATTTCAAGTACAAAATGCATACGAGAAAAGTTTCGAGTTTTTATTTCACATTTCAATTAAAATTTTAGGTTGAAAATTTTGGTTGAGTTAAGATCCATTGGGATCTTGGCTCCAGTTTTCTCATTCATTCATTAGGGGAAAAGTTGAGCAGAATAATTACTACCTTAAGGTCCCTACTACTATATACCTAGTTACTCCTATAGCCTATAGCCTATAGCTAGGGGTAGGGGTAGTTAAAGGATAGTTTTTTTTAAAGGATAGTAGTATGATTTCGTAGAAAGTAGTTGTATGTATTTAAAGTTCTTGTACATACGAGTATCTAGAGATATTCAAAGAAATTGAAAAAATTGCAAGTCTAAAATTCTATTTAGGGTGAGGTCCTTGCCATAATTTCAAAATTTTCCAAACTATCCCTAATCTACCCTACTACTAGGCTGTATTAGTACCTAGTTTATAAGGTAAAAAAGGGGGTAAGGAAGTAGAAATTGTGGTCCATTTCCGAAAAGTACCCCAGCAAAATTGAGAATTAAAAGTAGAGGAAATCCAAAGTAGTAAAATTATCCATATGCTTAAGAGTCGAGACTTGTGTAATTCATTCATATTATACTATAGGACCTATGCAATGTATGATATTAATCTAGTAAATCTGTTAAAAACCATTCTTCTTTACTCTCCATTTCTTACATCTTTATACCTACTCTAATTTCTCAAAATATTTTCTTAGTTCAATAAGTAATGTAAATGTATAGATAATTTTGGTTTGTGTTGATTAACATGGGGTATCTATCTATATAGGTAGTTAGTAGATAGGGTAGGTACTTGGTAAGTGTCTCTGTTTCTTTGAAATTCATTTCTCGTGCGTGGATTTATTTTTGAATCCTCTGAGGAGTCCAAAGCCAGCAAAAACCAAAATCGATCCAAAAATCCAAAGATCGATACTCTTTACAAGTACTACATACATAGTACTAGTTAGATACTCGTAATAAGTCCTTACTTTCACTCGAGATATTTAAAGAAATACAGAAGACAAGAAAAAAAAGAATAAGAAAAAAGAAATAAATATAGGTAGGTACACCACTACCTAACTTATAAGTAATTCTTTCTACATAGATACTTAACTACCTTAGGTCTCAGTCAGGTAGGTATATTTATTCAGATCAAAGTTTCAACTAGGGATTTGATGTATAGAGTTCAAGTCCTCCGTCAGACAAGAAAATCCAAAAATTCAAAGGAAATTTTTACAAATTTAAAGATTTAAAAGAACTTGAGGTATTTCTACATAATATCATAGCATCTAGTAATACATAGTAAGATATGTATGTTAGAGTATGAATTGATGATCTGAACTCACCTAAGGGATTGTTCTAGAAAAGTCTAGAAGAAAAAGTAAGAAGAAGGTAGTGTAATATTAAGTGTTTGGATTCTCTCTGGTCACTTGTGGTCATTACTCACCCTACACCACCAATATACCCAACCCAATCCTCCCGTATGGCCCCACACATACAAACGACCGCATTTAACTCACAAAATAACCCCCAAAAAAAACGAAAGAAATTTTCTAACCAGTACCTAACTACTACTAATACTAAACTATGTATCTAATATGTATGTAGTATCTGTAGTCTGTAGATAGAGTATCTGTGTAAGGTCCTATTAAGTATGTAGAGTCAGTAAATCTTTTGAAATGTGGAAAAAAAAGGCTTTGACTCGAAAGTACCATACTCCTACTGCCTACTACTATATGGACTCTCTGAGCTTCTGACCGGAATAATGCACTTCCAATATCCACTTCATAACACTATGCCCTGCATGGACTTCAATACCAATTTATACTATCTATCCTTCTTATATTTTTTTACTTTTACTTCTACTTGTAGTACTTGTATTTAGTATATGAAGTGAAAGTATCTATCTTTAAAAGGTTTTTTTTTGTCTCAGAAGAATCTCAGAATTATCGAACTTTTAATGCTTTTTTTATATTAAGAAATTGTTAAAATATCGATTCTCTTAAGGTTCTCTGATCCCTAACTCTATCTATAAGGATAAGGATATTCTTACAGATTAAATATTCAATAGAAAAATTTATTTCATTTTCTATTTCTATTTCTATTCTTTTTTTGCTTATAGCTTTGGTTAAAGGAGTTTGGTTGGTTTAATAATAAAAATGTGCTTTGTCTTTGTCGGCCCCCTATTCTTGTAATATGGGAGAAAGTACAAACTATTACAGATACAGATACATGAAGGTTTATATAAGTATGAGTATAAAAATATAAGGAAATGGTTTGTTTGTTTGTATTTTATTTTAGTAGTAGGGATACTAGTATAGTATAGTGGTTTTAAGTTTAGGTATAGGGATTATTTGTGTTAGAATTGCTTTCTTTTTGGATTTAATAATAATATTGACCCAGTCGTAAGTATAGCTCCTATATATATACAGCCAGATCCAGCAGATCTCTTTCTATTTCTCTATTTTTCAACAAAACTCCAATTTGCTCAACTCCTTCATCAACTTTACAACTCACAAACACACAACTTATACGAGTACTAACATAATATCATTCCACTATTATATCATACTCTATTTTATCTACCTAACCTATGTTAGCTTAGGTAGGTAGGGTAGGGTAGTATTATTTTTTGTATTTACAAAATACTTACAAGTATCTTATAACAGTACTATAGGTAGGGTACTATTTCTTGAGATAGCTTAAAAGATAAATCTTGTCTTTCTACATTGATATACGCACGGATAGAACCCATTGTATCATTCCTTGGTTTGAGTAAAATATTTTTCTCAAATCCTCAACAACTTTTCAACTTTTCAAATCCTCACATTTGATATACCTACCTATACTTATACGGAGTACTTACTATATTTCATTTCAAATTAAGGTTTCATAATTTTTTTTTAGAAGTCCTGAGTACTTAATTGGTAGGAATTGAATGTTATTATAATTTTCTAAAATTAAAATTAAAATTAAAAAAAAAATGATCAAAAAGGATTTTGTATTTGTTTAATTTAACTCCATTAATAATTTATTAGACATTTAGACAGAATTCAAGTTTAAAAATACTTAATACAGATAAATGCAAATTAATTCAAAACATAAGAGACTCATTCATCGAATTATCCTATAATGTACTGATATGTAGGTAAATTAGTATGTATGGTATAATATAGGTAGTTCAAATTCAATCTTACAATTAATAGGTAAGTACCTCTACATTATACTACTATGTATCTGTGTTATGTATAGTATAGGTAGGGTATATATTTGGTTAAGCATTAATTGACGACAAAAGATCTGCTCCTTCTTCTTTAGATACATACTTTATACCTACTACAGTATACAGTATACTATATAGTATGTGTAATAAGTAATAAGAGTAACCTTTTCTTTTCTATTTCTCAAAAGATTCGGTTTTGAATAGAATTTTCGTTGGTTTTGGATTCTACCTTCTTTTGGTTTTCATTCGAATTTCTCGAGTCATTTTCCAGAGGATACACACACACATACACATACATACTTTAGGTAAGTATGTACTGAGATTTCAACCTCAGCTCTGACTCACTGCCTGGTTGGCTAATACCCTTATTAGCTAATACTTAATATAAAGTAAAATAAAATAAAATAATATAAAGGAGAAGTACCTACATGATAATATAATATATGTAAGGTAGAAATTTAGAATAATAATTTCTCCAGATGATTCACCTGAAATGCAGAATCGTCTCGCTCCCATACACATCTCTCGTACTTTACTCCTTTTTTTTTAATCACAAAATATCCATTGAATTGAAAGTAAGCAAGCAAGTTACATTTTTCATTGTTTGGTAGATAGATATTATTAGATAAGGTACCTTACTTTATTTTGTTTTGTTTTATTTTATTTGAAGATGATAGGGTTAATGGAACCTAAATGTAGAGTAAGTATCTTAGCTAGCTAGCGGTTCTTCTCTATCGAGACTTCCAAATCGTCAACCATTGTGAATTGTGGTCCAACAAACTCACCGTTACTCACAAAATCAACCTTCCTATACACAAGCAAATACTCAAATACTTCAATATAGATTTTTCTTCAATCTAGATTTAGATACCTAGTTCTGAAATGCCTTTTTTTCTTTTCTGATGAACCAATAATAAATTAATTTTGACAACCGAATCTCAAAATTCGAAGGTCTTCGAACAAACCATAATCTATTTATATTAGGTACGTCAAGTTAGAAATTTTTTCCATATTTTTATGAATTGAGTGTTATTTTACTCGTCTGATTTTGATTTCTGGTGCGACAATTCTCAATTCTTCCTCCAACACCACAAACCACAAACTTGGGAATCCACAAATTTTCTGACGCTGGCTTCATTTTGTCCCCTAAAAACACCATGCTCTAATACATACCATTCCATAGGACTGCAAACCATCGTTGACACTTTACCTTCTTGTCTAATGTACATAATATACCGATACAGTATTTAGTTGAGTTGGGTTCTAAAAGTGATTAGAACTGTTTCAAAATAATAAAATAAAAATTAATTACCCAACACACAACAACACACAATCTCACAATTTATATTCAGCAAACCAGCAGATATCTCAAATAAGTAGGTACTCTATTAATCTAATCCAAATGCAAAAAATACCATGCATTTTTATTTTTTTTATGTAAGCTCTACTAATACTCGTATAATATTAAAGTAGGTATCTTTGCTATAGTATGTACTTGTAAAGAATTTTTTTCTTAAGGAATGTAATCTAGTACTAGTGATGTAATTATCGTAAAATAAAGAGATTATCGATTCCTAAACTCGTTTTTGTAAAACCTTCTAAAAGTGAAACAATTTTCAATTGGCAGGCACTACATAGTAGGGTACTATAGTGTATTTAGGGTAAATATTTGCAAATTAAATAATTTCCAAAAACAATCTCACTCACTCGAGTCGAATTCGCGTCGATACAAAATTACAAACAGAGCCGGCTCTTCTGTTTATTTACGTAAATTATTTGCTATATATATATACCTAAAGTATCTGTAGTACTTGTATATTTACATTGGAAAAATAATACGAACGATTCGATTGTTATCACCAGATTTGCACAAATATTTATTTTATTTCGAATACTATACAGATACTACTATCATAAGATACTCTAAATGTATATAGTCCTTAGTATATAAAGTTAAATGGTATGAGAAATTGAATTTGAAAATAAACTGGGGTGATTTTCTGCTGGCTGGTTGGGTGTTAAAACTTTTAATTGTGAAGAATGGGAGAGAAATTTGCAAACTTTCCAAATCAATCCGCTGAACGAGTCGAGTCGAGTCGAGTCGAGTCCCCTCAAAAGTTTTTCAATTATTTATATCGAAGACCAACTCGCTTTTTTAACACCCATTTTCTACTACTTTCTTTCTTCAATATGTAGTCCATTTTATAATAGTACTCTGATTGTGTACAAGAATAGCAGGGATTTAAGAAGAGTTTTGTAAAATAATTAATGGAAGAAATGAATGTAATAATAATTAAAATCTTGTCCTATGGAATAAGTACTACTCTAGTACGAGTATAGTTTTGTAAGTGTGAGGAATTTGCTTATTTAAATTCAGACTAATTTCTGGAGAAGTTTTCTTCAGATTTCCAGCCAACTTCAACATGTAAATGTAGGGTAGTACTTCATTTCTCATCAGATCACTCTCATCTCCATCCATCCATCCATCATTGTCAGACCTCGTGAGTCCTCTTATGGACATTTCCTGGGGAAAAAAAACATGAAGAAAAAAAGTCCATGGAGTTTTGAAAGTCTTCATTTTCAGTCCATGTTCCATGCATAGAGATCATCAGTCAACTACACTACACTCATGTTTTCAGGATCTGAGTTTGAAATTTAGAAATCACATTTATACAATTAGACACATTTGAATAAATATATCTCCTATACTAACACAGTATCTGTACTCTGGAATCCTGTGTTCTTTTTTCCAATCTGCAGATACTTTATAATTGCTCGTATGTAATTATGTGCAAATTAATTGTAGGACTCATATATTTTGCTGAAGCTTAAGGCTATGATATTGAAGTAGTCAGGCCTGCAATTGGCACATTTTGATATACTAACTATAGGTATCTCACTTTTTTGGAATAATATGTAGTCCACAAAAACTCATCAAGAGCCAGCTCATCCTGCGAGACATAATCATATAAGTAAATCATAAAATACGCAAGTTGTTTAGGGCTATAAATGTGCTAAAAAGTGTGATTGGCATTTTGTTTTGGATATGTGATTGAATAGTGAATAGTTATAGATAGAGATACAAGTATATAAGGTTCGAAAAGAATATTTCGATTGAGTGATTGTGAGGTTTATTTTATTAGATGAGATTTTGGGTGGTTGGATTCGGATTTTCTGATTTCGATTTCGATTTCAATCCAAAAACCTCAGCCCTCAAGCAATATCATATCTCGTAGTAGTAGGATAAAATATTTTCCCATCCATAGCTGAACTAAAATGATGAAAATGAAATGAAATTATGTCAGATACATACAAGTATCCGAAAAGATCCATCCAGAATCCAAACCATGGTAAAAGTGTAAGTATCTATAGTCTATAGGTATTAGAGTACTTGAAACATCCAAATATTATTAATAATTATGTGAGTAATAAAATAATGCTAGATTTGTTAATATGCCCTACGTATTTTCTATTTTCCTCGATCTAAAATCTGTGTATGTATATTTATGAGCAGTATATAGTGTAATTAGTTATTCATGAGTGAAAGTAGCTCGGGTATTTGCACACACAAACCCTTATTACACTATACTATAGACTTATGGCTATGGTATATTTTGAAATCGTGGTTTTAATTCCACTTCTAATAAGTTTTACATATCTATCTAGAATTCTCTAATAACTGAACTAAATACCCTACTATATAATATATCTAATCTAGATATAATATACGAGTATATTATAGATATTAAATTTAAAATAATTTCTCCGGCGGATTTCATAAATCTCGAATTATTTAGCTGGGGGGGAGGCGGAATGTGCAAATTGGCCATTTTATAAACCAAAATACCTCCATACCCTTCCCCTTTATTAATCCATAAACTCCCTATGCTAATTTCCTAATCCTAATCCTAATCTAATATATAATATAGGTATATAATAGGTATAGATACTTTGTATACAATACCTTTAGTACTCGTATAGGTACATAATAGTGTAGGTATTTAGATAGTTTAAATATTTATGGATTCTCCTGGCCTTACCTCATGAAAAAAAGGGGTTCAAAAGTTGGTTGGTTTTTTTAAATTTTCCTTAAGAAAGAGTTAGGTAGTTGTTATTCTGAATTTATGTTTATGAGTGTTAAGTATAGGGGTAAGTACCCCAGCTACTACACTTGAGTAGGGTAGGGTAGGTAGTGTAGGGTCTTTATAAATGGATTATTGTTCAACTTGATCTCTATTCAATTGTTCCTATACAATAGCACTATGTAGTACTACTATGTAAGTAAGGGAAAGGATGCTCTAGTAAATGGGCTATTAATTTTCAATAGTGACAAAGACTTTCCCCTTGTTCGACAATATCCCTTCCCCCCTTCCCCATATTATAATACTAAATACCTATACTACGAGTAGTACTAGTATACTATTCCTGGGTATTTAAGAATAATATGGGATAGAAAAGACTTTAGTCGGATTTACCGGGGCAGAACTTTCTCCTACAAACTTTCTCTACCAATTTCCCGCCACAACTTTCTCCTACTTTCTCCTACTTTAGTATGTGAGGTGCAGGTGTGTGTAATGGCAATCGAACCGATAGACCCTGAAATCTCCACTCCACTACTAGGGTAGTACTTATAGTATAGGCACATTATGCTTAAACTGGTAAATCTCAGAACTTTCTTACTCTTACCCAGGCCAGGCCATCATGAAGCGACCCTTGACAAGTAAAAGACAAAAAAGAAGATTTTATTTTTGAAAATGTGAGTACTTTTTCCTTTAACATATCTACATAATATCAGTAGTATCTTTGTCTCTGCGTAAGTTCCATCTTGTAATGTAGTGTTCATGAATTTGTGAAATTGTGCAATAGATAGGATATGAGAATAGGAATGAGTCTGAGCCAATTAGTAGGAGAACTAGGTACTATCTGTAGAATAGAACTCTAAAGAAAGAGAGATCTGTAGTAAGTGTAAAAGTTTTGTTCCAACAATTTGCTTTGTCCTCTCTTCTATAGTCTTAATCTTAACTCGAGTGAACAACTCAAAGAGCCTTATACATACATGGTATAGTACATATATCAGTAGGTATACGATATGAGTCAGATACTTGGTTCGTATATGTTCTTATATCTGTATGTATAAAATAAAGAAGGATTTTGGTGTTGGTGTTGGGGTGGAATGTTCATAAATTTCTGGTTGGATTTATGTATGATGGGATGACAAATTGCGAGCAGCTATCCTAAATATCTAACCCATACTATCTAGATACTATCTAGATACTAGAAGATAGATAGATAGTTTGAATAACCCAAAATCCAAATCCGATTTTCATTCCAAAATCTTATTATATACATATAAGATAAGAATCTCTTCTAATGTTAAGAAGAAGAAGACTAAGAAGAAGTCACATTTAAGTATAAGTAGAAGGAGAAGAAGAAGAGTTTAATTTGGCTCTTAAACTCTTAACCCCAGCAAGTAAAATGATCAAAAACAGAATTCTTAAAAAAATACAGAACTTTGCTTATTTTTAGTAGACAAGGTATCTGTAGATCTCTGATCTTATTTACTAAAGTGTTTGTTTGCCAGGATTCATAGTATCTGTAGTACTTGTAAGTAAGTTTGGTATTTTGGTTCGAGTCCAAGTGCACCATTATTTCCTCATTTGAACCTTATACATACTATAGTACCCTACTATATTGTCTGAATCGAAAAGAGCAAAATTAAAATTATAATCCTCGTTTTCTGATTTATGCTCAACACTCTGAACACTACAAATTTACAAACAAATGGAATATTATTCCGAAATCCAACTATACTCGTATGTACCTTACATACTTTGTATGTGCTATCTGCGTATCCTATGTGTAAAGTAAATGGGGGAAGAAAATTTAGGGAAAAGTTTGTCCATCCGCCCAATTTAAGGAATTAAATCCTCACTCATAATTAACTCTAATATCAAGACTACTATACAAAACACAGAACCCCCTGTTCCTTAAGCTCAACAAAATTTATAAATTTTATAATCATAATCATATTAGTATCTACTTGGTTATTAGAAGAGAGTAAAAGTCGAGTGCTTATTTTGTAAATTATCTGAGATTAGCCCTTTGGCTAATCCCCCCCCCATTATGTAATAAGTATCTCTAAACTAAATATTATCTAATCCTAAGATACAATATCCGTATTATTAAATAGGTATTTCACTTGATATTTCACATTCTTTCTTTCTTTCGGATCTCAGTTTTGAAATATGCCAAGAATTCTCAGAATCAGTCAAAGTCTTTGAACTTTTTTTTTTTTCTTTCTAGACGACTAGAGAAATATTTTTATTAAAAAAAACCTTTTTTTTTTCTGCAGGCCCAGCGGCCATTCTACAGAATAAGTAGAGTATCTAGATACTCTCTTAAGAAAGAAAGATACTTTTTTTTTGAGAATATTTTTTAAGTTTCGAGGGCAAGTTAATTGATCCCTTGAATCTATTATTAATCATGAGAATTTGCTCAACTTTTTCTATTTCCGATTACATACTACATATTATCAAACAACTATCTACTTATTTATACATTGTTAACTCTTTAGTTTTAGTAGGTACTTATTACTTATAAAAGTTTCATTTTTTTTTTCGAATTTATAATTCAGTCTTTTCTTTCTTGAGTTAAAAGTTTGGTTTTTTTTATTTGAAGATGGGGAAACGATTGGCTTGGTTGGGTTGGATGTAAAATTTAGTAATTTCCTTCGAAAAGGAAGTCGAAAATGATTTATATTTTGCAAGGACTACTACTACTATAGTAGTAGATACTACACTAATACTAATACTAGTATCCATATGTATAGTTAAGAAATAAGGTCCGATTATTTCAAAATAAATTAAATTAGGGTAATTAACGTCATCCTGGGACCCCCAAAAAGGAAGCCAACCGGTTGCCCAATCACATTTAACACTCCATACATACATTACTATATAGGTACTACTAATCTTAAGTATGTATCTTACTATTATCTATTAGATTCAATTTTGATTTATTCCATCTTTTATTTGAGACAATTATACACCTTCTTATATAAAACTAATCAAGTTCAACTACCTTTGTATACCTTACTTATATAAACTCGTAGTTTCATACTTTACTTACGAGTATCCGACAAAAAAAGCAAAATCCAGTTTTAATTTTCATAATCATAAGTATCTGATGATACTTGCTGATAATAATGAGACTTTTTTATGAGGTTTTTGAAATTTGACAATAAATCAAGATACCTACATCTAGTAGTAGTATTAAGTAGTAGTGGATATTTTTAAGACTAAAAAAGGGGTCTTTGATTTTCCGAGTTAATTGTTGTGTAAGTTAAGTTGTGATTTTTCTCGTTTCCGGTCCCTCGCTCGCCTTATCTTGATTAATTCAAAATACATATTCGTTATACTTAAGCTGGTTATTTACCATAAGCTTATTACCTATATAGTCCTGCCTACAAGTATATAATTTGTAAGAAGAAATGCAAGAATCTCAGGATTTTTGAGCTTCACAACTACAGAATACAAGTATTACCAGAACATTGCATTTCAATTTCATTGTATATCTCCACAAGTCCTTTCGTTTATGAGAAAGGGAAATTGTAAGTGCACTTTTAATGGCATAGGAAGGACCACTTTAAATGAATATTTAGACTATATAACCCTACCTTAAACCTTATATGTATAAATAAACTTAATAGACTTAAGACTTAAGGTATAGTTATATAAGGGTTTTTGTGGGGAGGCAGGCAGGCAGGTTTATGTTTATGTGAGTCGTATAAAGTGAAATGAAATAAAATAAAATAAAATTGAGTCAAGTCAAAGTCAAGGCCTGGCCAGCCAGCCTCAGTGAGGTTAGTGAAGCATGTCATAAAATAAATGTAGAGCCTTTACCTCTACTACTATAGTCAGTCTCATAAAGGGGACTTAAGGTTTCCCATCACTCTGACTCTCCTGACTTTTGACTCTGTGAGAATTTTTTTTTCTCAGATTTCGAGTTCATGTCCTTCCTTATCTTCGAACAGACCCTATTTATCTTTATCTACTTTTTTCATCTACAAATACTTTTTCTTACAAAAAAACCTACTACATATACACATATGTATTATACTAGAATACATTTCCAAATTTGATTCAGCCAACTATCTGATAGTTGGCAATCGGTTCGAAGAAGGTTTTCAAAATTGGTTTTTGCAACCAATTGGATTTTGGATTCTGGATTCTGCTGCTGGAAGTTTGTGGGTTGGGCGGCGTATTTGGTTTATAGAGTTGAGTAGAGTTGAGTTCATTTGGTCAAATTAGTGGATATAAAATTTCAATTTAGATATCAGCAAACACAGATTAATAAGGATTAGACAAATTATACCTACTACATTTAGCTACAAATCCTTTTATATTACATATACCCACCTACAGATACTCATATACTCATACATACTATAATTATTACATGTATGTATAAGAGATACAAACAATACATGGATTTATCTATTTAGTAGATAGAGTTTTATTTTTTTGTAATGTATCTACAGTTGTCAGTTGATAATCGAAAGTAAAACTACACCTTTTCTCTATAAAAATAATTAATTTTAAGAATAAATACCGATTAGAAAAGTTACCCTTCAGATTCAGCAGATTTTCAATTTTTTTTATTTAGATTCCTAAACTTTTCTTTTCTACTACAGTTACAGAGTTACAGTAGAGCATTTAACAATAAGATTTAAAATTAAAATTCTGTTCTAATAAGACTACCTACCTACCTACATTTTATTTATTTGAAATTTTACATCACTTCGTCTAAACTAAAGTAGATGAAGTTTTACTTCTTCATCTGGATCTTCAGTGGAAGGATAATATGAAGAGAAGTAAAGAAGAAGTAGGGGGGGGGGGGATTAGTCTGGAATCGGATCATCTCTTTCTCTTTTTTCTTACTTTTTTCGTTAGCTCAGCTCACTTCCTGCAGGGGTAGACTAGGGAGAGTTCGGATACATTTTACAAATTTATACAACCTAGGTTTTCCTGCATTGACTATTTATATAGAAATTTTGAGGTCAAAATAATAACTGATTCATGAGGAATGAGAATGTTGAACTTTGAAAAAAGTTTCGAAACTATCCCCAATATACCCCTGAATGAGTATTATGAAAGTGGGGGCTTAAGTCTGATCGAGATCGAGTAAATCCAAAATAGAGGAATCATAATTTATTTTCTCTTCGATTCTCAGAAAAAAAAGCCCCAAAAACCAACCAAATACAGAATACATAGTAAGTAAGTAAGTATAGAGAAACCGGGGCAATAGCCAAATAAGAGGGAAAAAAAACCAAAGCATTACAAGTTCTTGCTATTTTTTTGACTATCTCTTCAATTCAAACAAAAACTATCTATCTATTCTATGAATAAGAAATAACTTAAGAAAAAATAGAAAAAAAAGTAGGAAAAAAAAGAAGAATAAAAATGAGGAGAATTTCATGGGCCATTAGCGGGCACATTAACCCGACTACTACAAGTACTAGTATTACCAGAGTCCTATTTGTCTCTGCTTATTCTTTCGAATAATAAAATAGAATAAAATAAAATAAAATTTAGAGTAGGAGATCAGATCGGATCAGATCAGAGTTGGCCATGTCTATACATACATTATAAACCCTTACACTACTCATCTCAATACACTCAGATACCACCACAAAAAAAAACAGAGAATTTTGAGTTTTTGCAAAACCCTTTTTTTCGAATGAATTCTTTTGCCAATTTTTATGAGTCGGTTTTTGAATTTGGGCGAGAGATCCTTTTGAATTTTGGATTATGGTTATGATTATTATGATTACTTATACTACAGATACTTATGATAGTACTAGTAGAACTATGATGATCGTAATGGGTGAATCGGTATGGAAAAATGCATCCGAAAGTTTCAAATTACTTTCCTTTCTACTATACCAGATATGGTAGATTTGTCTGGTTGGTATTTGCATATTTTAATATTTAGTTGACTTTTTTTCTCTGGTACTTTTTCTCTTTTTCTGTTCGAGGATTGTGTGATTAAGGGGTAGTCAATCGGGTAATTTCGGTCTTTTCTAGTACTATAGATACTTGTGCCTTGTAGGTACTTGTAGATACTCTTTCTACTCTTGTCTTGTACTACATTTCCTGCCTTAAATTTGAAGAAATTTGAATTTATAAGTAGACAGAATAGAAAAGGGGGGGGGGGAATTAATTTCTGGCTTTTGAGTTTCACGAATGGATTCAACTTTTTCTTTCTTCCTTTTTTTGGTTGGGGTTTTTTTCTTTCTTTGGCTGAATTTGAGTCCCCTGAGGAGAGATTTTAAAATTTCTTCTTTTTATCGGTTAGAAGGCAAGCAAGCAAGTGAGTAAAGGGAAGAACAATGGTTCTTAATTCATTTATAATGCTGACTCATTAAGAACAAGAACTTTATTCTTAAAATTATTTTACCTACTATATATCTATCTATAGAAAGCAGTATATCAGTATATAGCCTTGTAAGTATGGTAGTAGTATGTAGAACCAAAAGGTTTATTCTTGAATTTATTGTGAGAAGAAAGTAACTATGTTATGTAAGTACCTATCCGTATAATATGTAGAAGAAGAAAGTATTATTAGAAAAGGATTTGAAGTTGAAATATTATTCATTCATTCAAAGTAGAGAGCCCTGGTTCGAGAGCTCAACCTCATTTAAATGTTTTATTCCCTGCAGTATCCCAGTACCTATAATATAATGTTATCAAATATTTTTGGGATACTTGGTAGGGGTGCGAGCTAATTTAAAGATCGATTTAGAGAAATCTGATGCTCCTTCGAAATTCCAGCCCGCCTCGAAATCCCAAACTTTTTTGACCCAACTTAACTTAACTTTGGAAACATTTCCAATTATATATTTACATTTTAAACTCTCTCACATTCCAGTCGATCGCCACCCATTTATTTACCATCAACCTACTAAACCTATTTAATTTCGACGAGATATACTTTAAAGGACTAGAGTACTGCCTCAAGATACTTTATACATACATAGATAGATACTTAAGTGTCTTATATAGGTCCTTATTTACAATTAATTTCATTTAAAAGTAAAACTGAAGCTACTACTAGGTAGTTCTCAATTTATAGTCTAGTTTGAGGTTTGGCCCAGATACTTCTACTTCTACTGGTTAAAGTGACCTGGAGCGGAAGTGGCGGGATGGCACAAAATCGATATCTTTGACGCTCCCTGATTTCAATCATAGAAACTGCCTTACATAACATAACATATAAAAGTATAGATACTCTAAATCAGTACTAGTATTCGAATATTGAGTACTTATAGTATCTAGATAGGGAATAATGGCTTTTTTATAGGTATTATGAGTATCGGAGAAAAAAAGCTGACACTTTTGAGCCCATCAAATCGAATAGACATTACACTCGCACTACCAATATATATTAGACGTACTTGGTACTACCACTACTAATAGTATTGAATTGAGTATGTACTTACGCACTTTTTTTTACCCATTTACTTGAAATCGAAAAAAAAAAATGGGAAAATACTGGGAATGGAAAGTCAAAAGTGCTTTCAATTCAGTTCAGAGAATTGAGAATCGAGTGTTCAGTTGGGGGCGGATAAAAAATTGTTTTAAATCTCATCAGCTCATATCGAATACTTTTCAGAGTATCCGGATACTACACTCGTTTCAAATTCACAGCCACAAAATGTCAGGCTCAAAAAAGTCATATTTTAAAAATAATTTTTAGAAAAAGGATCAAAATTATTTAGACTACACAAATTATATAATTTTGAAAAATTGAAATTTTGAAAAAAGTACTCAAAAATTAGGTATAGGTAAGGTACTAAATTTCGGATATTATCTATGTAGGTATTTTAAGTCCTTTGATTTGTTGGACATTTTTTTATTGAAATCTTTAAGTTGGTAGTTTAATATTAGTCCCTACCCTTAAGTATGTTTATATATTATCAGTATATAGTATCACATGATGATGATGTAAGGTATAGTGTATTCTGTAATTGTGTCGTTTGTGGTGTAGATAAGTCTTTTATGGGCCAGCATGATGTCTCTCTTTGAACTTGCAATCCTCATATTAAATTGCACTATTAAACCATACACAATATAGTACCTAACCTTAATATTACATTACATAGTATATTTACCAGTATATAGTCCTATATGAGTTAGAGGCTGATGATGATGATTGTGAGAAATTGGTGTATTTTTGGGTTCAAGAAAAGAAAGAAAGAAAAAGTCAAACACAATTTTTTTCTCCAGTCAAGTTTTGCTTGTAAACGGAATTCTTGGATTTACTTTTTTTCAACCACTTTTTTATCTTTTTTGTTGTCATAATAAATACTACAGATACATACATACCCTACTCATACATACTGTATCTTATCTATGTTAGAGTTGGTGGCTTGGGTGCAATTGCAAAATCATGTCTGTCTATTTATTTTGGCCGCTCTTTTTTTGCAAAAAAATAAGAAAGGAAAAAAAGTTGACATGAGATTTATACAACTGACAGAATGACACAGTGGGGAAACAGTAGGGGGTCTTCCCCATTTTACTTTTACTTATATATAGGTACATCCATATAACTTATAAAAAATAGCACCGATTTCACATAGAAAAAACCCTTGGAAAAAGTATCTTGTTTCTTTTAAGGTTAAAACCCAGAAAATCTGCCTAAAATACAAAAAGTGAATTTAGGGGTGAACAAAGGTCAAGTTTTTGAGATCTTTGAGAAAATGTCGATGATATTCATAGTAAGATTTATGCGGAAATACCTAGTAAGTATCTAGTACCTATATTTATTTAGGCAAAGTTTTTAATGGCTTTGAAAGTTGTGGGGCCAGGACATTTAAAGTTAAAGTTTTTGTCCAAAAAGTTAAAGTTAAAAAAACTGCTGCTGGTTGGTTATTTGATTCCCCTGAGATAGGGATAGGGATAGGGATAAAAGGACAACCTTCAATACCAACATACACTTTACTGTACTTTACTTATCCAAAAAAGAAACTTTTTTTTTGTCAATTTTTCTCTCTTTTTTGGACACTAATAGAGTTTGTACAAAGTTTTACTTATTTTGGTAGGTATACTTTATACAGAAATACTTACAAGTACCTACCTTATGGTCCTATAGTATAAGTACAAGTAAATATTGTAAGTGCATATTATATGGTGTATGTAGTGTGTGTGTGTTGTTGAGTAAGTTTTTCTCTTCCGGTCGGTCCTAACTAATAAATCTTTCATTTTAATTTAATCATACTACAGCATACTACAGCAAACTCAAACGAGGAGAACTTTTTCACAAACTATCAAACTCGGCTAACGAGATCACTTTTTTATTTTCAAAGATACAGATACTAGTAGTATTCTCTCTATGTATTTTATTTTATTTTATTTTTGCAAAACTTTTTCACAATGATTTATACAAAATCAGAGTATCAGTTTCACAAACATTATCTAGATAGTTATACCTTAGTTATATCTAGTATAGTTATTTAGGAAACTTATGCTACAACTCTAACTTTCGAGTACAAAAATGTGTCATTCTATATCATGTATGAGTATATACGAGTATTAGTTGAATATATATATAGTTGGAAATTTTCGAGATACTGATCGTTATAAATCATAGTTATAAGTAGGAGACGATTCACACTTCCTCAATCTAACTACCTTATAACCTTACCTACCTAGATACTCTAGTTAATTATAATTAGGATACACTTAATTAGGATACCCCCTTTACTTGTACTGCAGATAACTAAACTAAACTCAACTTTTTTTTTTTTGAGGAAATGATACTTTTACTTTAATAATAAGTAAGTATCCTTAATTTGCTCATTTTTTGTGCTCCGCTCCAAATACACCAAATAGACAATCGAATCGAATCGAATCGAATTGAGCTGAATTGAGTCGTTACATTCGAATCCAATTTATTTATTTCTATTTCATATTTCATGTAATCTATAAGGTAGTATATATAAGTATTTAGATTTTGAAACCTTATAGAATAAAAGTATCTAGATTGATAGAGCCAGTAGATAAGTAAGTAATTCTTTTGTTTCTTAAAAGTGAGAAAAAAATGGATTTCCTTCGTGTCTCTGATTGACCTATCTATTTTAACTATAGCAATACTAAATACTGCCTCCTTTATTTTGTATTCTAATCATATATAAGTAGATATCTAGACAGTCAATAATGTTATTAAGTATTTTACTTCGAATGATATTATTCTAATAACTGCCCTTAATAACACTTGGGGTTGGGGTTAAAGGATGCAAAAAAATTGGAGATGATTGACTGTACCTATACGAGTAATTGTAAATGAACTCTTATCTCAAGAAATTATTTATACATAGCTCAAATTTAAATATCAAGGTCTGAAATTAAACAATACTATATCAGGATAATGATATAAAAAGTGTGTCTTTTATGAAGATACTCGAATGTTTGCTTGTTATAGAATACTACATTTTGTTCAGTTTTTCGTTTTTTGAACCACTTTTTTCCAGCAGATCTCCAGCAATCAGATAAATTTCATTTTTACTTTTTTTTACATACGATTACACACATGTTCTTATACTCGTAAGTATAAGAATACAAGTACCAGTGAAATGCCTTTATGAATAATATTTTCATATTTTGAAGATGTATTTTGAAAAAAGTGGCCAGCCTGGAGAAAAGAGCTCAAGGCACACACAAATAGTCTTGCAATTTTTCTGTCTCTAGATCGATTTCAAAAACAGATTTTTAGAAGAAATGTTTCTAAATCGATTCTGGACGCTCAAAAAAGTCAAAAGTGAGATTTTTTTTCTTTCTCAACTTACAAGAGATCTAGATATCGAATTTCCCATCGAATCCGATCTATCGATATGCTTACTTAATATTATGATATTTGGTTCTCAGATCGAGATCGAGCAGATCTTGAGGGTAAATCGAATTTAGTGAGGGGGGGGGGGGATTTGAGTATAGAAATGTAGAAATGTGGAAATAATAATAATAATAATAATGTAATGGGGGATATTTTAGAGAAATGGAAGACTTCGACTTCGACTGGAGATTTTGGAACGTGGAGTTGAATACTCAACTCGGCCTTTTAAATAACACTTTCCAGCATTCCAGCCAGCCACTTGCACTGCCTGGAACTCTGGCTGGAAAGAAGAATTTGAAATCCCTCTTTACTTATTTTTTGGATAAAAAATCCCATCATGGTTAGACATGTCATAACATAGCATTGAGATAGAATAGAATAGAATATTAGGATAACTACTGCTGGTATTACAGAATATAATGAAAACTATTTTGCATGTCTCCAACAGATATTTTGCCATCATATAGGACAAGTACATAGAGTACCCTATACTATATATATACAGATAATATGGTATTATAAAAAAGTCCATTTTAATAATTTTGTTGGTATTATTAGACAGAATAATCCTCTCTAGGTGAGATGAGAGGATTAGCTCAAAAATAAACATCAAATAAATACCATAGTACTATATAGCAAAAGCCCAAAAGGGATTTTTGAATTGGAATTTGTTCAGTACAGACTTTCTCTCTCCCTCTCTGATCTCTGATCTTGATCTTGAATTGCTATCAAAATCCAAAAACTCCTTCTTTTGATCTCTAAATCCATTTTTTTTGCAATTTAATCATTTTTTTTTTATTATGAAAAAAGGCTTTTGAACTCTTTTACTACCAGTATAATATATTACAATGTATAACAGAAGTGTAGGAAATGAGTTGTTTTATAATTTAATTCAAGGAAAGGGTCCGTTTTTTTTGTCTTGTAAATTGTATCTTTTTTTTTCTCTCTCTCTTTGTCTGTTTCTGTTTGTTTGTTTGTTTTTCCGTCGGTCAAGTCAAAGTTGAGAGTAAAATTGGTTAGCTAAATAAGTAAATGCTCAAATTTTTGTCGTTTGTTTGCTCTGCTAATACTGGTACATAATGAAATGAGTTTAAATGGAGATTAAGCTGTGGTACTCGAAACGGGTTATTTCATTTATTGTGGGAAAAAAAGCCCCCATTTGGCTTCACCAATCTCCCACGAATAGTTGCTGCTAATCTATTTTTACAGAGGCACAGGTACTATACTTATTATGATAGTAAGTAACTACGATGTCCGGTATCTAGTAGTAGATTTCAAATAGATATAAAAGAACAAGAAATGGAAGTCCTTGTTTGTTTTCTTATACCTAAATATTTTTATGATTTTATTTTATTTTCTCAAAAACTGATTTGTTCAAGAGAAAAGTATTCTGTAGTAATAATAACTTAACTGTCTCTGTTTTTTTTTGCAGTACATAAATGTATTTCCAAGTTGAAACTTAATTAGCTAGATAGATACCTCATACTAGTTGAGCAGAATAGCGTGTAGAGCACTTGATGCATTTTAAAAGATTACTCTAATATATATATTAGATTAGTATCTACTATATAGTACTTACCACTAACTGTCATGTTCTTATTTACCCATTTTTAAACTACAGATATTCTAAATTAAATCAATTCTTGATTTTCTATCCTTTATTTATTTTCATTTCTTACAAGCAAGTAGGTAGAGATAGTCATTGTAATTGATGCATATCATTCATAAGGTATAGTAGGGTAGTGTTTATTTGATTTGGGTAAATATTAGGTTAGGTAGATATTCTCATGAGGACTTATTACTCATAGATGAACAAATCAAAGCAAGGATCTTTTTTTGTGATTGAGATTGAGTTGATCTGTTTTTTAGAAAGAGTCGGATGAGTGTTGAAATCTGGATGACTTTATTATTGTGGGAAATAAATGTACATATACAAATATAGTGAGTATTGAGTATGGGAAAGTGTACAAGTAGAGAATTTCTACTATAAAATTGAGCCTTGAAACAAGCAGACATATAAATGAGTGTGGGTACTTTGACTCTGAGCAGAAACATATGGCCCCCTTGAAGTACCCCTTGAAACAGCTCTTTTGGATAAAAAACAACGAGCCCTGTCTGCTGGTCCTGAATCCTTACTTAGAAGATACTTTTTGCTTTTACAATTCTACTTTTAACTCACCCCATATCATCTCATCATCTCATCATATTTACCAACCATAGAATACTCATAGATACATACTTGAATTCTACTGCAAATCCAGCTGGTTTAAACTAGGGTTTTTAATATATAAGTGTGGCATATTAGTTACTAAATACTTGGCTTATGGTGATGATGATGATATGCTGCTGAAATTAAAAAGAGAATATCTTATTGTAGCTGGAGGTTTTTCATTTAGTTCTATTTATTGACTTGTTGTCTACACTATCTAGTTTGTTTGTGGTTTCCGATATTAAATAATCCTACTAGTATTAGTACTAGTAGATACTTGTCCAGAGTAAATATGAGTAGAAATATCTAATATGTAGTAGTATAAGTAAGTATTTATTTTGTCGTGGGTCTAATCTGCCAGCAGAGATTCCAATTAAATGTCCAGATCCCCCCGGGGCAATTACCCACTCCACAATACTATGTATACAAATACAGACCACACTTTTATTGTCTTACTATAAGTATCTACAGATATATATGATCTCCAAGTACACAAGTATTATATATATACAGATACAGAGAGATACTTGTTATCTGATCAGACAGAGTAGCTCGTCGATTTCGATTTGTATCCCAAGTTTGTCAAACTCAACTTTAAATGACCCCATTTACCCCAAAAACCATTCTCCCGACTCTTTCTACTTTTACTTTTACTCCTATACGAGTACTACTAGTATAGGTACTTCAATTTTGTAATTAGACATCTGCTGTTACTGTACTCTCAAAACAAATACAAATCCAACCCTTATTATGTAATACTATATCAGTATAGACCCTTAGTACTCATAGGTATAGTATTAGAAGAATGAATGAAGTTGATCCCAAAAAGACTTTTTCAGATTAAACTTGAATTATTAATATGCATTTTTTCTCTCCTTGACTTTCTCCCCATAGAACTTGTACTAGGTAGATATTTGTACTATAAGTAAAGTGGATTGAAATCAGTTTGCTTGGTTTCGTGGTTTTCATCTCATCTCATCTATCTTTGTATCCATATATATAGTATCTGTGTATCTGTTGGTTCGTTCTTTGGGAATTTCTGTGGGTTTTTGTGCTAGAATTTAATATCCTTCTATCTTCTCCATCTTCTACTTCGGTTTTATTTTATTTTATTTTATGCCTTCATAAAACTCATTCTTCCCTTTTGTTCTATACCCTAAACACACAACCAGCTTTACTTACTTACTTATTAGAACCTCTGCATCTATATCCATATACTATTATGGATTATGATTCTCAGACTCTATTCTAATCAAAAATAATAACACTATGGTAGTCGAACAAAGTACTGGAATTTGTCGGGAGCTTTTGTTTTGTTTTGTTTTGCCTTCTCTTGTCTCGAAAACAAAAATTATTTTGAGAACCTATATTGCCGCTTTTGCCTCTATTGTATATATTCGATATGTTATGTAAGGGTAGAATAATAATACGAGGAGTTAGTTTTTGAAATTGATCTCATGAAATCATACACCCAGTTAGAATTCTATCCATACCTATAGGATAGGTATACTTTTTACAAGCTATTGTATCCTACCTAATAACATGGGTAAGGTACTTAAATACGAGTATAAATATAGGAGACTTCTGTAGAAATTATAAATTGTATTTGGTTTCTCTTCTGTCTATAATAATATCTGTCAGAGATTCTTTGGTTTGGCTTTGGTGAGGCTTTCCCTTTGGGTTTATATTGCCTCAAGTGTCGACTTTTTGACTTTGATTGCCCAAAATCCAAATCCACAACATAACATAACATAACAAAACACAATACAATACACAGATCCTTTCTATCGTATATATAATTTGTTTAGACTACAGATATAAGTACCTAGTATAGTATAGATATGTATTTTAAAAACCATTTTATTTTATTTCAATTTCAAATTGAAATTCAATTTGAAATTCTATTTATTGGTTAAGAGGAGGAGGAGGATATTTGAGATATTTGAGATTCCATTGTGCAGCTGGGACAGCTTATATTAGTTACTCCTCCTTATATTATAGCAGAATAGAGCTTCTAATTTCACACCCTGTCTAACTTACAAATCCAATCCCCCCAAAAATACAAAAACTACACAAATTAGACTATTCAATAATACACCAGCAGCAGATTTAAATAACTATGAAATACATATCTATATTAGGTATGGGTACTTTTGTTTTGTTTTGTCCTACTTATTTACATTTTAATTTTAATTTAAATATAAATGAGTAAAATAAAAGAGGATAAAAAGTTGTTTGTCCAAACTTGTAATTGGCAATCAATGAGTAGATCCTTTCATACCTTAGATAGGGTACTATTATTTGAGGATTCTATTATGTTAGCTATTATATTTGTGTAGTAAGTATATACTGTAATAATGGTTTTATTGTCCTTATTAGTTTGCTTTGGTATAGAAAAGGAAAGTTTGAGTAGAAAGAAAAGTTGGTTTTGGTCAAGAGATCACTTCTATTTATATCTATAGGTATATATAAGGTTCTCAAATTTCAAAATTTTGTGGATTTTGAATCAGAGCTATGGGAAATGAAATAATAATAATAATAATAATAATGATAATAATGGGATTTGCCCCTCACGAAAGTTGGGAAACTTTTTTGATTTTCATAACAATTTTTCTCATATGCTCTGCTCTGGATAACTTTTTTTTTAAAAATCTAATGACAAAGGCCTACAGATATAATATATACTATAGCAAATAGAATAGATGACAAGCTTGTAAAATACTCTAGATTATCATATTGTCCAGTGGATCTATCTATCTTGTATCAGTATCAACTATCTACCTACCTTTACTAATTTTTTTTTACAAAAATCATTTTTGCATATCATTTTATATCTACCTATGTATTCATACCTAGATAAGTAAGTCAAAGTATAAGTAGGGGCAAAGAAAGCAAGTGGGATTTTTTGTCGGCGGTGAAATTTCGCTGACTTTGCGTAATTATCTCCCATTACATCATAAATTTTTCATTAAAACTGCAATGCGGCTATCTACACTATTATACACTATTACTGTACACATACACACACAATCTAGGTACTTTCTTAACTTAAGAGTTGAGAGAGAGATACAAAAAAAAACATGGGTTTTTTACCCCAAAAAAAAAAGAATATTCTATATAGAAAGTACTAGTATTTGAGTATGTATCAGTATATAGTAGTATGTCTAAATAGTATGGTTGATATACCTGAGGGAATTAACTGGCTCCCACGAAATCCCCATAAATCACCCAGAAAGAATACGACGACGACCATATGCAAATCAACACCTTCCTTTACTTATTAGACTTCTACTATACTATAGTAACTAGTAGGGTACTATTTTAGTATTGGAAAATACCAAATATTAACATCACCATCATCAGTACCAGTCACCAGCAGTACTACTCGGAGTACTATGGAGAAATAGTACCCTACCTATTTCGTTTTATTTTATTTAAGTTTATTTTTGTGAAAGTCATTTCCAGGTCAAAAGTCTGACTTTCAAAATGTCAACCTTTTTCTTTCTTTCTTTATCAACTTGACTCTTTCTTTTTTGAGAAAGGAAAGGCGCGTGAAAGTGGAATTTTAATTTTTGAAACAAACTTTATTTCTCTTACCAAGTACCTACATATTATATTCTATATAGATAGGTAGAAGGACAACGAAATTAAACGAAAGAAAGTGAGAGAGAGAGAGAGAAATTTGCACAAGAACTTTATTTTACTCTACTTACTTTTTGAATACCCTACTGGTATATGATTAAACTTTTCATTTTGCAAGTAAACTTATGCCAAGATTCAAAAATTTTTAAAAACAAACTTTTAAGAGAAAGTAGCTTTATGTAAGTATCCAAACGATATAATATATTATATTAGATATATGGTAGTTGAGTCTTATATTCGTTTACTTGTGCAGAGAAGAAGGTCTTCATTAGTTTCCTTTTGTCAAGATGAAGTAAGAATCTTATATCTTCTACTTTTCCATTTCTACACTCACTTTTTTTCTATCTCTATCCAGACTTTGGCTTTTTTTGGCTGGCTAATCCTCTTCTGTTCTGTTTGTCTTTCAAAGTCCTCTTTTATAATACCAATCTTATGTAATCTCAACTTACTACATACATAGTATTCTATTGTACTAGTACTAGATCTTCATTTCTTTCTTTCTTTGGAAATAAGTAAGTAGAGCAGAGTAGGTAAGAGAGAGAAAGAGAGAGAAGATTCAATTTGGAATTTGGGCTGATTAAGTTGGGGGATTAGGGTGGTGGTTGATGAGAAAAGGCGAGAATTCCACTTAATATACAAATGAATACATACTTGTACATACCGATATATTTTAGATAATATAATATATCCTTATGTATCTTGGATTTGTATTTAAAATTATCTTAAAGATTTACCTTATATCTCTACATGTAGGTAGCTATAATATAAAAGTAAAGATAGATTTTTAAAAGCTCTTTTTCTGTTTCTCTGTAGGTTGGTTAGTTGTATTTATTTGAGTTGAGTCTGATCCTGAGTATCTTCATGAGAGTATCTTGTAGTGATTTGGTCAACAAATTTCTTAAACTTTTGAAATCTTCTTTCTTTTTTGTTTCATCTTCATCTGCTGGATGCATTTTTGCAAACTTTGCAATTTTCTACTATTTTCTACTATAGTATAAAATATACATACTATACATACTATCATACCTATAGATACTATAAGTTAGAAATTATATTTAGGTACTTACTAGAGAATACATAATTTATATTGTATTTACTACAGAATATAAGTAGCCCTAGTAGTCTTAGTAGTAGTAGTAGTAGTAGTAGTAGTAGTAGTAGTAGTACTTATCGTAAAATGCTATCTATTTAGATAGGTAGGATAGGATAGGGTAGTAATATTTGCAACATCTTCATTTTCCTTTCATGTTTTATTCTACACTTGTCTACACTTTGAACTCAAAAAATACTTCAGATACATATACCATGAGTATCTGTAGTAGTATATTTAGCATTAAAAAGAGTTGAATTTTCAAAATTTTGCAATTTCGGAATGCAAAGTAGTACCTAAGTATATAGGTATAAGGTATATAGGTAAGATATGAAAAGTAAAATGGTGGGGAAAATAGTGTGTAAAGTGTGTGTGAAATACTTTTTTACTTTTTTACTTTGAATTAAAGCCTACCTTTCCCCTGTAGTACTACAGATAGTACTAGTACTATGATAGTATAGTTGGTAGTTGGTGAAATCAATTTCTGGATCCGAGTCACGATTTTATGGGCAAATTTTTATGAAAAATGGAATTTATTCAGAATTCATAAATCCTACAAATAATAATTCCAAAGAAGAAAGAAAAATTCAAATACGAGTACTCGTACTAGTCTGAGGAATGTGACTTTTCTTCAAACAAATTCTCATCTCTCTCTTTTTTTTTTTTTTTTACTTTTTTTTACATTCCTTTTTTTATTTTTACAACTATCTTATACATACATACTACATCTATCAGTACTATACTTATAGGTATAGGTAAATAGTAGTAGTACTATATACTTATACTTATAGGTAGATACTCGTAGTAGTTTGTTATTTTTCTGATGATTCCCCACTTTCCCCTGCCTCACTTTTTTATGAGTTTTTTTTTGTTGGTTTCAGACCCTAGATATATACTTCATAGTGTATAGGTAGGGGTAGAGTATTGGGGAGAAAGCGGGATTTTTTTTACCAACTTTATTTCTTTATTTTGAAAGGCTTTATGAGACTACCCTACCCTTTAACCCACAAACAGTCCCATACTCTATCACTATCTATCTCTTTGAAAAAAAGTTTCCAGGATAAACCTAAGAGGATATTTACCAGAAGAACTAAATAGTACTTGACTCATCGTCAAAATCTTAAAATATAGGTAGTAGGTTAGTGTAAATAAAACATTGGGGTCAACATTCAGGTCATATTTGAGGGATAATCTGATTACTGGAAGTTTTTGGCAAAAAGTCACCTACCTAATTTATGAATTTGCAATTTTGGTCTGGTCATGTCAGGAATGGATAGTAAGAGAGACCCTTTTATACTTTTGTCAGTTTAATTTTGAGCAAAAAAAAACTAAGGATTGTTTTGAGTTCATGTTTGGTTTGGGTTGAATTTGAGACTTAAAAGTCTCAAAGGGACTCTTAAATTTCAACTCGAAACAAATCTCGAACAAATTCAACATCTGTAGTCTAAATCTCGTATGTTCATATTTTACTTTAGGGATTCGCATTTGTTTTGTTTTTTTATGCTCTTTCTAACCATAAGTTAAAGAATGATAATATAAATGAGTGTTTTGTTTTTTTTTTTGTAGGTTTTTCTCGAGACCTTCCCGGGTTTGCCAGATACTCGATGGTGGGAGATGGAGAGAAAGGAGTTCACAACCTCAGGATTGTCAACGTCACCCTCAGGGATATTGCAGGTTAACAAAAATACAAAAAATTTATGATAGTTTAAGAATCGATAATTATAATAAGGATACAGATAATTAAGAATATTTGCTAAACTAAACTGACTTTAAAATTTAATTTAATTTTGGGATATTCATCAGAGTACCAGTGTCAAGTTGGTCCAGGGAAATCCAATAAGCCCATCAGATCGGATGCAAGGCTCAATGTACTTGGTAAGCCTTAATTATTATATACACTTTTAAAAACCTAATTATAAGTTTACAAAACCCCGATTCGGATATCTTAAATCGGATATTGATAATAATATGGATGGATGGATAATCTGTAAAAGTATTTTTATGAATCTAAAAAAGAGTTCAAAGTTTGCATAACTTTTACTAGGTACTATATAGCTAGTAGTTGGTATTATAAAATGAAATTTTAAAGTGATTTAAGTGGGCGTATGAGCAAACCTATTTTTTACTCTGGATTTATGTATAATATAATGCTTCTAAGTAAATCATCTGCTAGATATTATACAATAGTATCTTATATGTATAAGTATAGTATCTATAAGTTATAGGAGTATCTATAAAAGTCTTATTAAATAGGCCATTTTATGCGGACTGTCAAATGATTAATTGACTAAATCCCCATTTTATCATCATAAGTAGCTACTAGTATCCACATAGGTATCCACATATTTACAGTAGTAAGTAAGTACCTAAGTAGGAAAATAAAATTAATAAAAAAACATAAATTGAGGGTAATTTATGCAGTGAAGCTACACATGCAACCAAGTACCCTATTATCGGTACTATAGTATATAGTAGATAGGTACATGCATGAGTTAGTTGAACTATAAAGTGTTCAAAAATAAATAAAGTTGATATTAATAGTATCAGTATAAGATATAATAAGAGAATCAAAGGTGTTTTTGTTCGAGCAATTTGTTTCTTAACAAAAAAGGCCAATAAAAATGAGGATGAGAAATGCAAAGAATCTGAACATTAGACTATAACAGATACTACAGATACTTATACTACATGTAGTATAGGTAGGATTGCTATTTTTTATTTGTCTAGCTGACAAAAATGCAGGCATTTGCCAACATAATAATGAGTTATACTATATACATATAGTATTATAGTCAAATTTTAAGTCTAATACTAAGCATTAAGCATAAGTAGATAAGAATTTTTAGCTTTCATTTAGCAAGCTTGTTCAAAATTCAAATTGTTCAAAAGTATTTTTAACTTTTGTAAATGCGAGAACGCGTGTTCTACAAAGTACTGGTATTTGTATAGTCATAGTATACTGAATACTGACTCTGACAGAAATATTAAAAATATGAAAGTAGAATGCAAAATATAATTTTAGAATTATGTATGCATCTACTACTATATAGCTAGTTATAGTTGGATTAGATTAGTTTGAATTTTGAATTTATATTTTAGAGTAGAGTAGAGTATACTACTTGTGTAGAATGTATAGGTCTAATCATTTGAAATGGATTTTGAGAGAAATCTTTCATCTTCCATTTAGGTATCTGAAATCCAGCCAGGAGAGATACAACACAGAGAGAGCCAATAAGCTTGTATCTATTTATGCTACTGACTGATATTATAATAATAATAATTTTTGTAGGTATTATAATACTATAGATATAGGTAGTATTAGTATTGTGATTGTGATCTACTTTTTCTCATTTTTTGAAATTTGTAATGTTGGATGTAATTGCATTCCCTAATCAAATATTTCCATCTCCTCTAATCCAATCCAATCCAATTCAAAACCATTCCAATTCCAAAATATCCGTATCTACCTATCTAAATAAATAAAATGTAAAATATGACACTACTTCAACTTACAACTTATAGTTAGCAGTTGGCAGTTGGCATGTAAAAACCCGTGCAATTTCCAATTTGCATTTACACTTGATACTATCAGTAGCAGTAGTAAGTATACTAGTACAAGAGTTTTAAACTCTTTGATGTGAGCCAGAACTATTCAGAAATGATCATTTCGATGATTACTTTTTCACTTCTTTTTTTTACAAAACATTTTTTACTTCCTGGAACGAAATCATTTTTCTCATTTCATTTATCATAGATTATAGAATCATGGGTAGAGGAACTACTAAAAACTGCAAATACATACTTAGGTATGTATTTATATAGATAAATAAGCAATACTATACGAGTTGTTAAAATTAGCTCGGATAATGTTTAAGCAAATGTTTTCAAGTCCATTCACAAACAGTTTACAAATACTAACACTTATAACACCAGCCACTTGTCTCAGCCAAAAAATAAGAAAGAAAAAAATCCACTTGAGAATTCAGAGATTTCGGTTTCAGAATGAATCCAGCCGGTCTCTTCAAAGATTTTTTTTTACCACAATCTGTAATCTGCAATCTGTACTTAAAAGACTCGTATTAAACAGTTTTAAAATACTACACCTACCTATAACTTACAAAGTATCCTACACATGATTAGAAAAAGAGGATAAAATATGCCAGATTATGAATACATATTATGAATATTTCACTTTTTGGAATCCTGCTCTTGGAAGTTTAAATATTAGGTAGAAACAAATTAGTTATAAGATACTTATACTAGACCATGTTTTATTTTGAAATTTACATTTTTTATATTTTTTATTTCTTTAGCTTGTGAATCACAGCTTTGCTATTTATTTGCATTAGGAATTGTAGAGTAGATACTTTACTATTATTATTATAAGTAGGGTACATAAATGCACTCTTGAGTACAAGTAGCTACTTACACAGCACTTAGGTATATGTATAACTACTCTAACATAGTTATCTATGTAAGTACATGAATGCATGTAGAACATGCAGTCGAGATATTATGTGTGTAGCAAGTTGAAGATGCGTGTGCTCTAAATTATTTTGCCTATTTTTTCCCCCCCAAGTTTTTATTTTAGGTACTTCTTTTTTTGGCCAGATTTTGAGGCAGAATGTAGTACTTTACATTAGTAAAGTTTATATGTATATGTATTATGTAGAAAAATAGAAAAAGTTTTTCTTCAAAGGACAACTTGCTTTACAACTACATACGAGTACAACAAGCCGCTTTTACTTTTACTTTTACTTGGGTAGGGTTCTATTTTTTAAGTTCTAGTGCATGTCTATATGGTAGTAAAATAGTTTTTAGTCAAAGAAAAAATAAAATACTTTTACCCTTCCTTCCTTATACATACTACTTATATACGAGTAAGTATAGGCATAGATAAAGTATAGGTATAGATACTTTCACTTAAATACTATTTTTAAATATGTGAGTATCTATCTATAAATGTATATACGCTTATAAAGGGATCTGTATTTACTCTGAGACGACTTTTTTAGTCTCGGTCTTATGAACACACATACAGACTACAGACCCCAAACATCAACATACCCTTTTTTATCCTATAAACTCAGATCCTGAATACATGCCTACTATAATTCACGTGTTTTAAGGTCATTTTATATACCCTATCTATCTTCAATAGATAGTTGAATATTTAGAAACAATAAAATAAATAAATATATAATAAGTAGGTATTTAGATTAAGGTAAAGGATTAGAAGGTTTAGTAAAATGTGTAGTGAATTAAATATTGGTTGAATGAATGGGTCTCTAATTTAATTGCTATTTAAACTTTAGACTTCCATTTGACTTGCATATAGAATCTCTAAAAGTAGAAGATTTTTCGAGATTTCTCTAGGAAAAGAAAGCCCATGGGATTTCCCCCCTTCTTCCTTACTTTCGTATGTAAATCATCCATTTAGAACCAAAAACTCAAATTCACAACTACCCTACCTTATCTACACTATTTAAATACACATTTTGAGTCAGAGCCAGAGCTAATTCTATGTAGGGAAAAGTCCCTATATATAATATATTCTGCATAGTATCTACAAATACAGATAGTAAAAGATTTAACTTGGTTACTCTTGCCTTGAAATCACTTTTTATTTTTATTTTTATGAATGCCAAATGGCCTGCTTATATATAAGCTAAGGATCCTTCTTCTCAATTTTATCCAAAGAAATGGAAACTTGCAAAGATTTGAAAAAATTGTGTGTTTGGTTTTTCTTTTGGTGTCAATCAAATGCCTACAACTTTTTATACTACTATTAGGTACTAGTACGTACTTTGTAGTTTTTTCTGTGGGTGATCTGAAATTCGAATTGAAATTCAGATTCAGACTTGAGATTTGAAAAGTTAAATTTGGGAAATTGATGTATGTGATGATGGGGATGATGGGGATCAGATCAAAGAGGCTGTCAACCCATTGAAACTAACCCCATACAATAACTGTACTATTATATAAACACTTTTTATGTTATAGGATAGATTTTATATAGTAATAGATAGTGAAAAGAAACTAGCTATAGAACTAGAGGAGAAAACTTGAGCAGGACAATACTGTTATTTCCAATATTTTTTAAAAGAATTTCAAAATCTTAAGTCAGCCAGATTTTGTCCTTTTAATTCAAGCACTACTAATTTTAACTTTAAGTATCTATTTTACTCTAATTAGGTATATAAATAGTCAATTACTAGAAGATAATTTAATTTCCAGACAGGTGGTGATGATAATAAATATACATTTAGGTACATTAGTCTCAAGTATTAAATAAATGGAGGAGGGTGGATGATTTGGCTGGTCAAAAGATTTGACTCGAAATTTCATCAGTTAGAGAGCAAAGTTTTCACCCCACCATTCAAATCACCTTCTCATTCAAAAACTCAGAAGATATAAAATAAATATAATTTATACCGCTTCTACTATACCATAGCTATACTGTTAGTTCACTTTCCCCCCACTATATACTGCACTAGTAGTTCAAAGGAGAAAGATAGGTAGGTAAGTTTAGGTATTTCATTTCATTTCATTTTAGAAAAAAAAGTATCTTGTTTGGAATTTTGTACCCTTAATATTTCCTATCTTCTTTTTGAGATGTCACATTTCTCCTTCACATTTTATGACCATCCATTGTCATTGTAGCAGATCGGCTGGGCTCTTTTGCATTTTTTATTTTATTTTATTTTATTTTATTTTATTTTATTTTTGTTATTTCGCACTCACTCGAGTCCGAGTCAAGTATCTGCATATTACCTAATATGTGAAATGAGATGAGGTAATTTATGCGAGGAATTTGAGAAAAATGCGAAAATTTTGAGTTATGCGAGTTTTGGCATACACACACATAAACATATGGCGATTAAAATTTAATAGGTGTCAACTCAACAGACTACATCCTATAAGTACCCTACAGTACTCTCATAGTCATATAAGTAGTTAATGTTTGTTAGAAAAAACCCAGAAAGTGAAAGTGAAAGTGAGTTGAAGGATAGTATTCAATTCGGAATTTCAGACTTTTCTTTTTCAAAAAAATGCTATTTCTTAAGCCTGCCTGCTTATTTAGATATTAGATATTTTAAAGTAAAAAATATTATAAATTTACATTCTATTCCTAGTTCCTATTTAGATACTTACATAACCTACCTACCTTTAGATACTTTAAAAGCACGTAGGGTACATACAATATCCTCTTGCTGAAGAATAACTTCCTCACCAGACAGACAGAATATATTATTGAGAATATTTTTCACTCAAAACTACAACAGATACTATAGGTACATAATAATAAGTATCTGTAAAAGTGAGAAAAATTTTAAACTGAAATTTAAACTCGAGAAAAATAAAACAATTGCCAGCCTGCCTTGCCTGACAGCAGTACCTCTATTTTTTTTACTAAAAAATACAAGTTTAGAGTACCCTACCTATAGGATACTATAGGTCTAGGTATAGAACTGTCAAACTTTATTATCTTATCATAAAAAAAAGATATGAATACAAAATGTGTATCTATCTACTCGTATAGAACTATTATTGAATAAAAAAGTATCTTCTACTAGAGACTAGGAATAGATAGATAGTACTTAGGACATTGTCCTCAAGTTTTAGAGTAGAAAAAAAATATGGAATTTTGCAAGGACCATTATTGTATTAGATTTAAATATCAACTACCATCTATTTCGAAGAGATCACTATCTCAAAAATTTACTTACATGCATATGACATGTATAGTATAGGTAACAATCTGTATATTTGAAAGGTAAATTGTATTTATTGCGAGCACGAGACTTTTTTATTGAATATTAAAAATCCCCCCTCCCCAGTAGTCAGTAGGGATACTTTGTATAAGGTAGGTAGGTATTTCTACAATTTACCCAAATCTGACTTTTTGATCCCTCAATTTATTTTACACAGTAGTCATACAGATATATAGTACTACTAGTAGGTAGGTCTATTAAGGTCGATTCTAGTATGTATAGGTATTGTAGGTAGGTATAAATAATTTGAAATTTGGTCTCGAGTCTCGAGGAGTGTAGATAAATGGAGCAATTTATTTTTGACCTCAAATTATGTCCACTTTTAGTATCCTTCTATTCTTTACTTATACAATTCCATATCCCTTAAACTGCATTACTCTATTATTTCTCATCATAATAGAGACTATATTCTATATAGGTACTAGATAGATACTATTGTATGGGTCATTATTCTTGAGGATGTCAAAAAGCGAGTACATATAAATAGCTATGGAGGGATTTTTTTGCTGCTACTGCTGGTCTTTTAAGATTAGGTTTGGCTATTTTATTCTATTCTCTATTAATAATATTGAGATACGATATGCGATATTACGCTGATTTACTGCTCCTCTCATTTCTTACAAATTCCCAACATCATTCTACTCATATTATAATTATAGAGAACTAATAACAATATTAAGTACCCTAATGTAATATTAGGTTCTTTAAACGCGGACGGGTAAACAACTCGATAATTTTTAAATAAAATAGAAAATCCAAATATTATGTTGAATAGGCTACTTACGGGTACTTAGGTTTCACTTGAATTTAACTATAGATATTTGGTGTATCCTACTCTACATATTTGAATTTGGTTTGAAATGAGTAAAAATGTTGATTAAAAAGTACAAATTGTAATAAAATGAAGATATTATTATGGGGATTTGGGTGTAGTAATCTGAGGATGAGACTCACTTTTGAGAGATTTTTTTATCTCCAGATTTTGCCTAGGCCTTCTATAGGATTCTATCCTTTTGGAAGGGAATGTAGTATGTACTAGTATTAAGAAGATTAATAAGATTTGGTAGTAGGGGTATATGCTGAGAATTTGTGGATGAAATATCGTTTTAATATTTTCACAATTTCGAGGATAAAAAGAGACACTAATTTTTACTCTCATAACTTTCACCCACCAAAAAGAGAACTCTCTCTCAGCTCAGCCAGAGCCAGGATTATTCAAATTCACCATTTACATTCATATTTTACATACTACACTCTTATATAATCCTATATACTTGAATCCTTATATTTAGATACTTACTACATAGATATTACTATCATTTAAAAAAAAACTTGACATCATTTATCTCAAATCTCAACTCAAACTCCAAAGCCAAAGTAATCTTATAAATAAATTCTAATCTTTTCTTACATTTTTCAAAATACACTACCTTATAGATGATACTATTTCTGATTATATGAGTTCTACAATTTTATTGAGTTTTGTAAATGTTTACTTGTCTATCTATCTATGCCAGTTATTAGCTAGCTTTATATCTTCAAGTGTATAATATGATCGAGTCGTAGTGAATTGGATTTTGGAAATTTCCAATTAAATTTTGATGGAAATTCGGTCGAATGGTAATATGAGTATGAGTATGAGAGCGAGATAAATGGGAGGATAAGAACTACTCGATACTAGTACTATATATATACTGTTATACTATATGGTATGTTAGTATCCATTATTTATCCAGTTCGATTTTATTTCATTTTTTTTCTGATCTATGCTGGTGATGACTATCTTTGAAATGCCTTATTTGACCTGGTTCGAAATATACTCATATTATTATATAGATAGTACATAATATGTATCAACTTTGTTCTATAGTAGTATGTATTAATTTTGATGTATAGTATTCTAAAAAGGAAGAGATAACAATTCTTATGATAATTTCATTAGTATTTATGTGAGACCATTAAAAAAAGACTATATACCAGTAGTACTAGTATTAGTAGTATGATTAAATTGTCATATTAATTTTTGATATTTTTCTTTTAATTCCCCTACACTTTCTCTACTACAGATATAACTATTATAGGTATATTTAAGTACTCGAATGAATATTTTTATTTCACTTAACAAGTACCCCCTAATACCTACAGTAGGTATTGTAGGGATTTTTTTTTACTGAAAGATCTTGGGTGTAATTCAAACTCAAATTCCGTGTCATTTAACACAGTAAAGTAGTATAGAGTATCTAACCCTTTGTACTAGTATGTAAAAAAGTATTATTTGAAGAAATGATAAAAATATTCATAGTTTGTACTTGAACCCTTATACGAGTACTCCGTACTTCTCTCAAAGGCCCATAAATTGAGGGCCATAAAGTTACACTAAATACATTCATACTACTATCTCTGTATCTGTACTCTGTAGGTATATTTAATAACATATAAATGATATTATGTATTATATTATACAGATAGCTAAAAAAAAGTTTAGCAATTCAAACTCAAACTTGGTTTGTATTATGTAGAACTAACTGTGAAATGTAGCCTATACAGATACTGATAGAGAGATACATTAAGAGTATCTTGAATTGAATGTTAGCATTCTTGTATCATTATTTGGTAGCAAAAAAAGGTCAAAGTTCAACCAGAGAGAGAGAGAGAGTTCAACAGATTTAATATTAGTAGTTTAGAGATACAAATGATTCAATTTCTTTACTCACTCAGAATTGCATACTCACCTCATTCATTTCTCAGCAGTCTAAATGAAATTTTCTTTGAATCATTACATGCAAATACCTATATATAATGGTAATATCATACTACATAATATGTAGTAGTAGGCAGGGTGCTTAAAAGGCTTATTGTTTCTATGTTAATATTTTTTTGTTAAAATGTCAAGACTTTCATAGGGTGGTGCAATGCTCTCAAATTTTTCAACTTTTGATTTTGCCTTAT
>JAQIXA010000671.1:0-36830 GCA_034699045.1 Nanhermannia cf. coronata Gr-Ori-00579
ATCTATAGCTATTGAGTAGGTGAGGTGAACCGTATTGACATCAAGAGAACAACAACTCCACTTGCTGGGGTGATTCAGTCCGGGTTTACTGAATCACTCAATTTTGAGGAATTTCAATGTCTTATTGTGACAAGTAGGGAATGAAGCGGAGGGTTTGTTAGTAGTAGATAGAGAAAAGGAAATTGGGCAGAGCATACAAGACTAGAAGTACATGGGATGACCTTTAATGTCATTAACTGTGCATGTGATATTTACTTAGACCAGGTATACTTACTACTTGATCCACCTTATGTACTCCCCACCCCATCTACACTGTAACTATAGACTCACGTGATCATTTGCGACTCACTCTCTACATGTGACCTTCAACACCCCAACAAACTCTTTCTTTCTCCCCCCCTCTCTCCGGATTTTTTATTTTTATTTTAACTTTGACAATTTAATTAAAAAAGAGAAATGTGAGTCGCCATGGTGTCGAGGAACAAATGTCTCAACGAGAAACGTCGTCGAGAGCAGGAGAATATCTACATTGAGGTCAGATTTATCTTTTCTTTTTTTTGTGACATTGCATAATGTAGATTGAAAAATGATTTGGGATTTTAAAGTTTGACATTTGACTTTTTATTTTTATCGAGATTTTTATTTTGTCATTTTATGATTTCTAATTAGTGCGGTTTCTTTTTTATTGAAATGCTACAATGTTTAAGTCTTGCTTCATTTTCATTTAGTTCTTATGCTCTTTGAAAATCGATTTTGACAATTAGTTTATTTTATGTTTGCTGATTTTGAGAAGCTCGTTTTGTTAAATGATTATGCTATCTTTAATATAAAATATTTTGCTGAATATTTAACTTATGATTTTTATATTTTTTTATTTTTAGGAATTGGCAGAGTTAATATCAGCGTCTATAAATCAAAGTCAAGCACAAGTTAATGAGGGTCAACAACAATTATTGAATAATAATAGTTCTTCTAATAATAGTAATCAACAGAATAATAGTAATCCTCTTTCTGTTAAACCTGACAAATGGTGAGTATTTTATTGTATTATTTTTATAGTCTGCTTAGCAGCATGAGATACTTTGTATATTGTTTAAATTAAATGATCAATAGAGATATAATTTTTTTGATTGTTAGTTATATAAGTAAGTAGTATCATTTAGTCGAAGATTATGATCAATATATCATCCAAGAGAAACTATCCAAATTCCTTTTATTTTTCGAATCTTTGTCGTATTTTTCGGTATATTTAATTATTGAGTTAAAAAATCTTTATAAAGTCAATTTTTTAAAAATGTTTACATAAAAAATATCTTCTTCAAATTATATTTCTTATTCTATAAAGATATTTTGTAATTATAAATTGACCATCAAGACATTTGGCCTTTCGAGGTGTATTATTCTGATCGTTAATTAAAATTAATCATTTAGAAATAGGTTATTTTGACATTTTGGAGTCGATCAGACCAATTGTTTTGGAGTTATTGTCCGATACGATTGTCATTTCAATAACTTAATGTAGTAGAGATAAATAATATAAATTAAGATAAATTTTTATCCTTTTTTTTATTTTTAATTGCAGTGCAATATTGCAAGAAACGGTAAATCAGATCAGAAAAATTAAAGCCTGTGAGAATCAAATGAATGATAATCAACTCGCTAATAATCTCTGTGATGTCGTTCAACAAGGAGAGGTATGTCAATTTTTTTTATAATTTACTTTATTTAAAGATTTAATTTATTTTTTATAGGTGTCTTCAAGTACTCAAATTTTGGCTAGCGAGATACTTTGTCCAATGGTGCTTGAAGCTCTAGATGGTTTTCTTTTCGTGGTCAACATTGACGATGATTCGGACAGTGAAGGAGAATTGACAGATGAGGAAAATGACGTTAAGCCTCCTGCTGGGTATTATTACATAGTTTATAAAAAATACGCTAAAAATATTTACTTATTATGTTTGGATTTTATTATAAGGTCATCGACATCTTCAGATTCAGATTCAAGTGATGATGGCGATTCTGATCAGGCTGAAAATTCTAATGATGAATTTGACTATTATAAAGAATTCTTTGGTGGTGAAAATAGCGGTGGTGTAGCAAGTGGTGAAAATTTTGATAGTAAAAAAAGGCGGAGAAAAAACAGAAAAAAGTCTAAAAAATTTCATCGGTCTATTGGGCGGATTGAATTTGTGTCGGATAATGTAGAGAAATTTTTGGGATTTTCACAACGTGATCTACTTGGAATTTCAATTTACAATGTAAGGTTTTTTAAATAATTTATTTTTCTATATGAGATACCTATATTAATGTTTTTTATTTTTTTAGTTGGTACAGTTATCAGACCAAGCCAGATTTTCATCAAATTTATTGCCAATCCCCAATAATAATTCACAACAACCAAACAACAATAGTTCTGATGTCAATCAACCGTCCACATCTAAAATTGCAGTCGCTCAACAACAACAGCAAATTGGAGGAGCTGGAAATAATCAAGGGAATTTGAATACACAAAGGTCTTTTAATATCAGACTGCTTCATAAACCGAACAATACTGTACAGGTATGTTTTTTATTCATAACATTAACGTATCGTAAACGTATCTTGACGTATCTTGATTTTTAATATTTTTATATTCTTTCGTATTTCATAGGTTGTTCAGAACTTTCTTGAGAATGCTAGACAAACTGGAAAATCTGTCCGAGCTGCAAGACTGGAAAAAATTTTAAGAAAACGAAAGGGTGACTGGGATAATGGGAATTTCAGTGGGAAGAAAAGGAAATTAGAAGATTCAGGAGATGATAATAGTAGAAATTCTTCTTCTAGTGGTGAATTTAGAATTCGTAGAGTTTTCCCATTCGATGAGGATGAGCTACAGTTATTAAGTAATTACTTGAGATTTTTTTTTCTCACTGTTACAATTTAAGTTATTTACTATTTCTTTATTAGGTTCTTCACATTCAAATGTTTTTGGATTCTACGAGAATATGCAGGTAGGTGTACATTTTTTGAATAGTTATTTATATCAGGAATTTATTTATTCGTACAAAATTACATGCCCATTTTATTTTTTAAATTAATAAAGGTTTCTGCAATTCTAATGCCTAACACAAAGACTGTCCCCAAGGGGAAAAAATCTGGAAATGGTGGTGGAGACAAACCTCAAAAACCTGCAAAAGTAAAAAATAATCTTGTATGTATTGCTAGACGATTGCCACCAAATGAGAGACCAAATCCAGGTAAAATTAAAAAAAAAATTATTTCAGTTTATTTTACTACCTATATTTTTATGCTTTAGGGACCCCAGTTGAACAATTTACTACAAAGTTGACCACCGATGGACATGTCATTGGTTTAGACACAAGTGGCCTTGGGAAAGCATTTTCTATTTTGTTGAGTCCTAAGGAAAAATTGTTAAACAATTTATTTCAAGTAAGTTTTATACTTTGAGTTGATTTTTTTTTCTTTTTCCTTAACTTTGTTATTTTAACAGGAATTATGCCATCCTAGTGACCTGACTAAACTTACAGCCCATTTAAAAGAGACTTTAACGCATGGAACATCAACTTCAAAACTTTATCGACTCCGACTGGCACCTCCCCCAGGATCAGAAAGTCCAACAGATAAACCAAATGGAATTGTGATTACCGTTCAGACACGATCCAAATATTTCCCTGCTAAAAAACCAACTGAATATATTTTACCTGATGACGGACAGCAACAGCAGCAACAACAAGAGAATGTTGGTTTTATTATGTCTACTCATACAGTCATTCATGAATTGGCTGGACAACAACAACCATCACTTCAAATTGCTCAAATCACTCATCAGCAAACGCATAAAATATTGGAGGCAGGGGCTGTAACAAATGATGTAATATTACAAATTATTGAAAGGGCTGATGGTGATGATCAAATCAATCAAATTATTGGAGCAGAGTCTCAAGATTTGCCTATAGCTATAAATATTGAACAACAACCGGCAATGATCCAACAACAACAAAATCAACAACAACAACAACAACAAAATCAACAACAACAACAAAATCATCAACAACAACATAATCAACAACAGCAGCAACAACAAACGACGTCAGATAGACTACGACACCTTCTAACTCAACATCAACAAGCACAACAAGCGCAACAGCAACATCAACAGAGTCAACAACATGTAATGATTCAATTACCTGGCACTTCAGCTGGTGGAAACAATCAGACCACAACTCAACAAGCGAATAGAATTCTAAAAGGTCTTTTAAACCAACCTGATGCAGGTCAGGGGCAAGGTCAAGATAATGGAAATAGTGGTAATATGCTACTCAAAATGCTCAAGCAGTCACATACTAGTAGCTCTTCTGGTGGTGATTCTTCTGATTTTCAAATCTCTTCAACAGGAAATCCAAATTCGGAATTACTACAGCAATTGCTTGGCAGTGGATCTCAAGGCCAGTATGACCAACCTGAGGGCGGCTCGTCTCCTTTTCTGGTTTATGGCACTTCTCCTCGGCTTCAAGTACTCAAATCTCTAATCGGCTCAGCACCGTTAACTTCTTCAAATCAAACTACTCCTTCAGGCGATTTGTGTAAAAGAAATCCTCGTTTAGTTTCCCTCTTGGCCAAGCAGCCAGATGTTGCAAGCAATGTAACTGTCCCTTTGGTTCCTGCATCACTAATAAGCCAATCTCCTCAAGAAAAATTACGCCTACAATTAAAAGCTCGAGATAATCATCAAGGAGGACCCTCACAGCAGCAGCAAGTTAATTCGATGGACCCTTCAATGGATCCAAGTCTTGGTGGTGTTGATAATAATTGTGATGACGATTCAATTTTGGACCAGATCCTTGATCAAGTTATCGATTTTTATTATGTTATACCTCAACAAAATCAAGTGACTACAACTTCTTCACTAAACAACAATCAAACTCAAGCACAAATTTCTCAACAGCAACATATTCAAATACCACATCAACATCAACAACAACAATTACATTCTGACTATGTCATAGTAGAACAACCGCCGTCAATTTCACAGCAACAACAACAAAATAATCAACAACAACAACTCTTGCAACAACTTTCAGGAACTAATACAAATGACGAAATAGCCATGATTAATAAAATACAGCAAGAACTGATGAAATTTGAAGAAAGTAAGTAACAATTTACAATCATTTATTAATCTCCAATCTCCAATAATCCATTGGATAAAAATTAAATTTTATAAATAACGTTTTGATTATATTTTAGCTGCTACGCCGCAACAGCAACAACAGTTATTATTACGTGGTCAACAACAACAACAACAACAATATATGCAACCACAACAAAGACCAACTTTGCAGATGCAACATCAGCCACAATTAGGTCGACAGCAGCAAATTTATGGTGTTCAGGCAAATAGCAGCACGAGTCCCAATCCTAATCCTAATCCAAACAATCCAAACAATGTGTATATTCAGCGTACAACAAAGACAACAACTACTACAACAACAATGGCTAGATTTCCACCACCTGCAGGGAGCAGCAGCAGCAGCACAGGACAACAGCAGCAGCAACACATTGGGCAACAAAACCTACAACAGCAGAATTTGCAACAGCAAGTGTATCAACCTGCAAATCAACAATTGACTTCTCAGCAACAACTTTTGCTTTTACAGCAACAACAGCAAAAAAGAAAGCAACTATTACTTCAACAGCAGGTAAATTATTTAATTTAATGATCATAATTTATAATAATAATAATACATATACATATTATGAACTCTTTGTATTATAAAATGTATTATAAAATCTCTTTGTATGAATAGATATTAAGACAGCAGCAAAATAACAACTCGGGGGTTCTTCAACAACAAATTCTAATGCCACCTCCTTCTGGAGCACCAATTACTCAACAACAGCAGCAACAATTGAAAAAGAAGTCTGACTTAACATTCCTTCAACAACAACAGGTTGGAACAATTGGGAATATTGCAAACTACGTATCTCCACCAAATATGACTGTGGGTCCCGGTCAACAACAATCTCAGAATTTTTTACAACAACAGCAAGTTCGATACCATCACGGAAATACGAGTAATGGGAATCAGATTTTGATTTTGCAACAAAATCCAATTAACTCGAATCCAATGTTGAATAGCATGTTGGGCTCAGGTAGTAATCATAAATTAATGTCGATATGAATAAGTATTTTAACAAGTATTTCATTCTTATAAAATAGCACAACAAGCCCAACAAGTTCAGCAGCAGCAACAACAGCAACAACAACATCAACAACAACATCATCAGGTACCTTACCTACTAATCATATTAAATTAAAATTAGATATTACATACAGTGACTAATAATTTTATGTTCCATGTTAATTTATAGGGGATAATGTTATTGAATCCTCAACAACAACAAATGAGAATGCAGTTACAACAACAACAACAGCAACAAAATCCTCAGCAAAATATTGTAGTTACAACAATGTCGAATAACAATCCACAGCAGCAACAACAACAACAGGTATAAAACCTAAAAGAGTTTTATTTTTTCTAATATCCTAAAATTAAAATTCTTAAAATTAAAAACTTTTTTCAGCGTCAGCAAAACAGCGTACCTGATTTGGAATCACTTGGTTTTAGTTAAAGAATACATATTATTAAAAAAATATATTAAACAATTCTTATTAATCTCTCTTTTTATTTTGGAAATATTTTTCTAATAAGGTATTAATTATTCTCTAATTTTTTAATTCTCTTTAAATACGAGTTTTTTCTGGGATAATGTAGGTTAACTTTTAAAAAAAGAACTATTTGTATAAATCACAATAGATTATATATTATATTATATTATATATATTATTATATATATTTAAAAAAAGATGAAATAAAATATGACACAGAATTTTAAGACAAAAAGACAAATTTCTCAATCAAAATTCTCTTGTAAAAATACGAGATATGTAATTGGCAATTGCAATTGCCAATCAAAAATATTGATCAAAAATAAAAATCTTCTGGTCTGGGTCTGACTGAAACTGAAATAAAATGAGAAAGCAGCAGCAAAATCAACAATAAATTCTGCCAGCCACCTCCTTCTGGAACACCAATTACTCAGCAACAATTGAAAAAAAAAGTCTGACTTAACATTCCTTCAACAACAACAGGTTGGAACAATTGGGCATGGGCAAACTCCACCAAATATTAATATGACTGTGGGTCAGCAACAATCTCAGAATTTTTTACAACAACAGCAAGTTCGATACCAGTAATGGGAATCAGATTTTGATTTTGCAACAAAATCCAATTTTTTAGCTCTTAAAAACCAGCTTTTGGCTAGCATCATTTTCATGTATTTCAATTTCATGTATTTCATGTCATGGTTGTTTCCAATTCCAATTTCCAAAATAAATCTCAAACAAAAAAAAGTTTTCGATTTTGTTTTTTGTCCTGAAATCTGAACTGAAGCAAGAAGCGAATTCCGAAATTCGAATCGAATCGAAAATTCGAAATAATAAAAAAAAATTATCGAAAAATATTTCATTTCAGAATTCAGATCAGATTTCAGAAGATTCAGATTTCAATTTCAATTACACTGTATTACACATTTTACAACTTTACAACCAACCAATTTTTATTTTATTTTTCTGCATTACAATTAAAAAAATTTAATTATGGAGAAAGGTATTAAAGTTGAAGAAATTGATCGCTGTATTGCCAATGGACTCATTAAGACAGGTTGGTAAAAAATATAAATTTTAGATTTTAATTTTAAGCTTGAAATTTTTTTAAAACTAAATATTATAATGAATTTGAAGGTGTTGGATTTGGTGCTGGATCCTTAATCTCCCTGTTGTTTCTTTTGAGAAGGTCTGGTGGTCGAAAATGGCCTATTTTACTTGGTTCAGGTATAAATATACTAATTTTTAAGTATCTGATTACAATTTGAAGTTTTCTAATTATTCTATTTATTGTCTAATTATAATAGGAATAGGTCTTGGAATGGGAATTGCAGTAAGTTTAATCTTATATACCTACATTATAAATAACTTATTTTATGAATAATATATTTTTTACAGAACTGTCAACATAAATTCAATAATCAATTGCAACAAAATAAGAAATAAGTCTGGCTCGAAATAAGTCTCGTTAGTCAAATGTAAAGTTGTGTAAATTAGGTATAATAGAAATTAAGTCAATATTTCCTTGATTAAATATCAAAAATTCATTAATGTTTATTCAATTTGCAATATAATTTAATTTATTTCTCCTGCCTGCCTTTAATTCATTTACGTTAAAAATGTACAAAAAACTTGAAAATAGTTTAATTTAACTTTCTAATTTTTAAATCATATTCGTTGAAAGAAAATAATATGGAAATATTCAATACTTTTTTTTTTTTACATTTTTAGAGTTTATAAATATTAGTTATATAAAAGGTATCGAGGTGTAGAGTATCGTTTTCAAATTCATTCCATGGTACTTGGTGGTGGTTCGGTTATTCAGCAGAAGTTGAAGCTTCAGTAGAAGATTCGGCATTTATCAAGTCCTGAGGAATTGGGTTTTTTGGATGCTTATTTTCGAAATGTTGTCTGCAATAAATTCAAAATAAAAACGTGATGATAATGATTAGTCATTAGATTAGAATAGAACTATTTTAATGACGGCTAGGACTACAGTATACGTTACGGTAGCGATTAAATAATAACCTTACCTATATGTTTTCGGATCTAAAAGTAAAGTAAAAAATTTGTGGTTAGATATTAATTACAAAAAATTAATTTTACAAGTCTAAGTCTAAATAGGAATATTCCCTATTCTTAATTCAATCTTTTTGTTAAATTTAAAAGGCCTAATGAAGGCTTTTTAAAGAAAAATAATAAAAGTATTTCCACATTATTTTCTTCCTTATTTAAAAGGAAGATTATTATTTAGAAGATAATCGGTAACGGTAATGTACTTAATATTTTAATTTTGTTGGCCCTTGACTTGAGAATGAGAATCTTTTTTCTTTTCAAGGGGAATCAAAAAGTGGGTGTTTATAATTTTTATTCGCTTGATTATAATTTCAATTTCAAGGAATCGAATACAATTCAAATAAGCTCATTATTAAGTAATCTAACTAATAAGAACAAAAAAGATCTTTGCTGAACCGGCTTAATTTTAGAACCTTCCTCCCTCCTATCTTTATTTTTTAAAGATGGGAAATGGATCAATTGGGGTCCTAAAATCTATTATAGGGCTAACATAAAAATAAAATAAATGATATCATCGATAAATATTTAAGGATTCTGGTGGGTATTAAAAAAACAAATAAAATAACTTACCCGGCATTAGAGCTTTACCTGGAAAAAATTATTTTTAGAAGTCATAATTAAAAAAATAGGTCAAGTACAAGATAAATTAGGTCAAGTACATAAATTATTGTGGATTCTTACAGACGGAACATTGAAGCTTCAAGGCTGCAGCTGCAGCTTTCTTCTGATCATTTAATGAATGACCTTGTTGTTTCTTCATATTTGCCTAAAAACCAAACAAATAAAAGTAGAATTAGTTTTACAAATTAGTTACATGCCTAATCTCCTAATCACAGTTTCAGATAAACTGATAAATTAATACAATTAAGTACTTTTAAGGTAGGGCAAGGGCAAGGGCCAGGGTAGTAGGTCGTAGGGTACTTTAAAATTTTCTAAAATATGCTTAAATTATAATGCTAACTAAAGGGTACTTACATTTTTTTCTTGAGCCTTGACCTGAGATTGAATTTTCTGATGTCCTCTGGCCATCTTGAATTCTCTGGGATTTTCTTGGTCCAACAAAAATGTCAACTAAAAACCCTTTAAACTTAATTGTGATTTAAATTGACGACTAATTTTTTTTCGAAATTGAAGAAAGAAAAGAATCGACAAAAAAATTATAACTTTTTTCTTTTTTTGATGATTTTTTTTTCACTCTCTATATACCAAGCAAACCAAGCAATAGCAATTCACTGCAATTCACTAAAAATCTAAATCTAGTGTGAAATTGAAGTCGAGTCGAAAGAAATTGAAATCTTTAAAATTAGGGGTATTTTGATATTTTTGTTCATCTCTGAAATATCAAGTTTGAGCCTCATTTTTACTAGCTTTCAAAGTCCAAAGTCTAAAGGAATTATTCATTATTTTAAATAAATGATTATTAAATTATGATTTAATTAAATACTCTCGCTCTCTACATCTACACAAAAAGGGTGAAATTCCTCCCAAAAAAGGTGAAACCGTGAAATGTTTTTGTCTAATTTTTTGATCAAGATGACCAACTAGACCCAAGTATCTGTAATTAATCCTCAGAGGATTACTATGAGTGTGAGATTCCTCTAGGTCAAAGTGCAATCATATGGAAAACCTAATCTTTCAAAATTAAAAGTAGGAACTGACTATTGCTAATATACTAATACTTGAGCTTTTGAAACCTCACCACAAACAATACGGTTTAAAGCTTAAATTTCTGAAGTGTTGAAGATTGTAAGTATTGTAATTGTAAATTGTAATTGTATTTTAATAAAAAAGTTTGTATATTTTTATAAAAATAGACAGAGTTTTGAGTAAAATAATATTTCTAAAATCTACACTAAAATCCTACACACTACACATTCATTCAATCATCAACATATTATCTGATAAGTTGTAAAAAGAGTTAAAAAATCTATTTTTTCGAGTTCAATGTTATATTATGTATTATAATTATATGGAAAACATCAGTAGGGTATATTATTTAGAAGAATCCATCGCCAGTTGGGTCATTTAACCTAAAAGTTGACAAAAATTTAAAATATATAATTTGTGTCAGCTTTAAAATTTAAGATAGTAATCTTACCAAGGATAATTATTTGGGCATCTCATACAAGTATGAAGTCGGACAGTTTCTCCAGGAAGTTCTTTTGATGTCAATGAGCAAGAGTTTGGTGACTATTTTTTATAAAAGAAATAAAAATCATATAAGACTGAAAGATTAAAGATGGTAAAAAAAAGATAGAAAGTAGGTAGGTAGGTAAAGTAGGTAGAGAAAGAAAAATCCAGTCTGTCACTTGCATTCAATTTCCCATTTGACTTTTAACAAAAAGTAAAAAAAGATTATTAACATTTTTTGTATGTACAATTTAGAAGCATTTCGTGGGCAAAAAATAATGGCTGAAATAAATTATAAATGAATGAAAAAAAACACCAAAATATTATAGTGAAATATACAAGCATATACATGGCATAATCATTATAGTAAATAGATATAGGTGAGGTATCAAAATACCTCAATTTTGATTACTTACAAGGCATGATCGTCCATGTGGGACATCACATTTGTCCTTCCATGGCTCGAAATTTTTTGCCTCAGATTTGGTCCTTGGATTTTGCATCCACTGGATAACCTGAGTGTTTGTGACAAAATAAACATCATCATGGTTTTGAAGAACTTCATCAATCCAGAAAAGAAAGGCTTCCAAGAATTCAGGATTATTTTTCAGCCAGGCAGCATGGAAATAAAGTCCAAGGGGTGCTCGATTTTGTTGATAATGTCTTGAAAAAGTCATAAAGCAAATCTATCATTAATTTTATATGGACTTTTAAATGTCTCAAATAGTATACCTATCAAAATTGTAGTTGAGAAAATTGTAGAATTGATCGCCAGTCAAGATATTGTTGCAAGAGTCGACCATAGCACAGCCAGGAAGGTCTAACAAATGCAGAAAAACAATAAGTATAATATGAATACAATAATTAAAATAATTTCGTACCTTCTTCAATTGTGGGATCTTCACGACGGTCCAATTCATTCATTACCATCTCCCATACTAGTAATGCATAAAAGAAAATAAACAAAAACAAAAATTAGTATTCAATCAAAGTAGTCAATCTGTACTTATGATTAATTGATTTTATTTGATTAATTTGTTTACCGGCATGTGACCGAGTTGGACAATTTTGAAGGTTCCCGTGACATCTAATACACAAAAAACATTATAAAATTCTTATCGAGAAATTTGAAGGTAGATGTATATATGAATAACAAACCGGTGTGGCATCCGGAAGTACCTAAATTTATAAGAGAATATTATATAAAACAATCATAAATTCTGTCTAATTTATAAGAGAACCACTATATATCTCGTATGCAATGCACTTTGACCCTTTTTGAAGGTTTATTTAAATAATTTTTTATAAAATTTTAAAATATGTTTGAATTTTTAAAATTTTTTTGAATTATTGCATCAGGTTCAGGTTGTCGAGGATAAATGCAAATACTACTATAGTATAATATAGTGGTTTTCCATAATATCTTATGGAAGTACTTACATGGTATAAGGCCAAAGTGGAGGATTTGTAAGTGAGGCAGTGACAGTTGAATCGTAGAGGAATGCTTGTTCTTCCATCATCACAAACTGGTTATTACCACCCACTCTATAATTATTGACAAGTCAAAATTCAATTAAATAATAGACAATATCAAATTATATCAATCGAAGCATGCACATGTCTCACATTTCAATTTCAAGTTTCATTCTAAGCTAGTACTTTTCCCCCCAATAAAATATTTTTCGTGAAAAATATCCAAATCTCAATCTTTAACTCAAAAAATCCCAAAACTTATTAACGAAAGTATATAGCTAGTAAGTATGCATTATATTATGTAGGTACTTATACCATAAGTACCCTACCTACTACAAAAAAATTCTTTAGACAAATCATTTGAATTTGAATTCCCCATTGTTTCATAAGAAAAAGTTGAAATAGGAAAATTTAAATAATTTCATTTGAATGTTAATCAGATTGAGATTGAATTATGTATAAAGTATCTTAATTTACCAATAGCATAAATTGCCTTTATTCATTTGGCTATTTGGTATTTTATCTGGTCTGACATAAAAAATTTTTACTTGTAAATGATGAGTATATGATTAAACTATTTAGAGATAGGTAATTTTACCTGAGATAAGGTGCACGGAGTCCAACGACCGAATTATCAGAAATATTTGCAAATTTCTCAACAATAATTCTCATACCGGCCATTTCCTTTGCCCAATCATCCACGGTGGCATTTGACCAAAAGTTTTCATCACCATTGTGTGTGATGGAGTGAGAAGCAATCTCATGACCTCGTCTATGCAACTCCTTTTAGAACATTTGAATAAAATTATATTTAAAATAACATATTAGCAAGGTCGAAAAATAATCCCCATTTTTTCCCATTACAATGCACTACTGAATAATATTAGTATTTCTACTTCTATTTCTTTCCTATTCATATTCATAGAGGCGGCTCTCTCATTAATCAAATCATTCAATGAGATTTTTGACTTTTATGGCAAATCAATATCCACTACCTAGCCCAAACAATAACCTTAGCCTCAAACTCTAATCTAAACAAAATACCTACTTACACAGTGACTTACTACTTTTAGTTCTTAAGATTTCTTTTATTCAAACTAGGTACATACTTACCTACTAACTGACTCTACAAAATCTACTAAAAAAAGCAAATGGGCAAATAAACGACTAACCTGAACTGCTGAGTAATTTGTGTATTTATGCGAAAGGAAGAAGGTTCCACGGATTTGACATCCATTTGGATTTTTTCTTGGTTTATCCCCATTTTGAACGAAAATTTCATTGTATAATTCTATGTTGTTATTATTCACCTACAAATTATTGTAAATTATAATCATTGTAGACCTTTATACATTTATGAAATGAATCATACATAATATATTGTCATTAAGTTTTTACCGCATCATCGAATGTGATTGTGATCATCTGGGGTACTTGTTCGGAGGGCAGATCTCCAGGAATAGCTGTTCCATCCTCAGAACAAAAACAATCAGGAAGAACACAAACTGAACGATCGCATGGTGGAGCTCTATTAGGATCATGGTTGATATCACAATAAGTCTCATCTGACCCATCCTGCGTCAAACAAAAAGATTAATATAAGTATTTACACAAGGATCAAGAAATAAGGTCATTGGGTCATGTATTTAAAATAGATTTTACATACCCCACAGTCCTTTTCACCTAAAAATAAAGTAAATATTCAAAAATATTACTTATGTACTATCTACTACTACTGATATCTAGTCCTACATATTATATTATTCTAAATCTAATTCATAACTTTGAATATTAAGGCTATTATAGTATCAGATATAAATCTCTCTTACCGTTACAGAATAGTGTCCTTTCAATACAAGTACCATCTCCACAAGCCAGTGACCCGTCAGCGCATAACGGCTCATCAGTATAAAGTAAAGGTTTTACCTAAAATCGAGAAGAAATCGATCAAAATGTGCCATAGGGTATGTCTGTATTCAGCTCTCTTGTGTAAATATAGGTCTTTGTGTAATGAGGTCAAAATGAGACAAATTCTACTTTAAACTTTAAAATTCAAACTCAAACTACTGAAATGCAGTGAATATGTAGGTATACCTTTTTCTCCTTGGTTTTTTTCAAGCAATTCTTGACCTGTTCCTTCCAGTCACAAGTCTGTTTCTCAATGTCAAAGGCCAAACCAGCTGGACACCGGATAGCCTGCAGACCACTTGAGGTACACTGGATGACATCACGGCAAGAATCACCTTCCCCACCAACCAACCGGAACCATTCTCCAGCTTCTTTTTCCTTACAAAGTTCCTTCTCATACTCTTCACTGTCTCCATCAGCACCATGACCAAATCCTGAAATAAAAAATCAGCAAACAAAGATTATTACTATTATTCTATACTCATTTAGCTTCCTCTAAAATTTAAGGTTTACTTTTATCTTACCTGGAAATGATAGTAGGAATATAAAAAATAGTAGAAAAATCATATTGGCTATCTAATTATTTGGCACTTTGTTCAATTGAAATAAATAATAGTAGAGGAGGAAAAAAAGTTTAAATTAGTGTGTCGACCACCACTGTACTATTGTGGTCTTCTAATGGTCTACTAGTCCTAGTATAGTTATGATTGTTGCCAATAATCGTGATTGTGTGCTTGAGATTGGATTTCCTCGAGTTGACTGACTGAGAATATCAATTCTCTCACTTTTCCATTCCTCTTTCTCTTTTACTTTTTCTACTCTACTTTAAATTACCATTTATTTCGTATACTTATGATTTTATACCTTTAATAGTACCTACCTACTACATATTAAGTTAGTAGGATACCTATAGTGCTCAATATTGAGACTCAAGAGCTCTCAATTCTTTCAATAATCATCATCTACTAATATAAGGCAAGAGATCAGCAATCTGTTCATTCTGAGCGTCGTCGTGGTCGTCAAGAAGTCGAGGGAAGTAGCCAGCCACACAAAAGTACCTTTTACAATATACATACATACACACATATAAAATAATAATATGCATACATACTACTTGTGTGTAGGTATTTTAAATTATCTATTTTGCTATTCAACCTTAAAAATTCCATCCTACTACATACAGTAGTATGTATCTGTATGGTGTACTTACTACTCTTGTGATGCAGATAATAATAATAATAATAACAAAAGAGCACTTTCTTATTTATCTCCCTATATACCTACATTTGCCTCTCTTGAAATTTTCGACTCACTACTTTACTACTTAACTAACTTATCTATTTGAAAGATTGCTTTTATAACTAGTAGTCGTAGTACTCTTGTAGAAGTAGTATTTGAATTTTTATGCTAAATGATCAAGTATATAAGATATCTGTACAATACAAAGGCTTTTTATGCATCATTTCAAGCAATTTACATGTACTCGGCAAGATCTTGACAAGCTTCGAATTCGAGCTAACTGAGCAAAAAAATATTCTTACTGTAGTGCCTACTGTACTGCTGCTGTAGACTGTATAGGTAGGGTACTGTATCTGTATTCAATTACATAGGAGGTAGATAGATATTGTGGATTTTCTTGATAGCTTGTAGGCATTCTCATTATCTGCCTGGAATATTAATATTATGTAAATTTTGGCTAGCTTGAATAAAATTTTGTTATCACTTATCTTCTATTCATATCTAAATGTCCCAAAACTATGTAATTATTACCCTTAAGGATATTTACCTATGTATCAGTAAGTATACCTTTAGTTTTAAGTATCTATATAATGATGTAGTACTACTCTGGCTCTGGCCTGCTACTTTAAATATGCCCATAAAAATGAAATAATGAAATGCATTTAATTTATTATTACAACAACAATCGAGAATCATCGAGTTGCAAGGTTATATTACTGTATTAATAGTACATAATCGATAAGGTTAGTTAGTACTCGTAGGTACAAATAGTTGAGAGACTGTCGATAATCAAAAAATATATTTTGATTTCTAATTTGATCTTGTGACATAATAAATAGGCGAGGAATCTACCTCTAATTTGCATTTATTTACCACTAACTAGACAAATCAATGATCTTTCTCTATTTTACATACAAAGGTAGGGCAAAAGTTCTCTATAAAGATACTGATACTATTATTAAAGATTAATCTATTAGAATAACCTCTTAAGATAACATAACCTATTTACTAAATAAAATTTGATATACCTATAGTACATAGTTATACTTCTTAAACCTAAAAAGCGGCACCTTAAAGAGAAGTTTGACCGCATAGTTATCTAAATATCTATTCTCTACTCTATGATACAAGTAACAAGTTAGGTATTATGTAAATGTTCTATTATTTAAGAAACAAACTCGCCTATTTTTCAAAAAAGTATATTGAAATTTCATACACATAATGATGATAATAATCATAATTAGTAAAGCTAAACTATAGCTCTGTCGAAATCCTCAAAGTGTAATTTCCATATTTGATTTGAAACTCTTTGATATGCTAAATAGCTATTTGAAGATTTTGTGAATTGATTTGAAATAGTGATCTAAAATCGAAGAGTGTGTCAATATTTGTGTCAAAATCTAATTAAAAATGACCATCATAATCATAATATAATCCAATATCAGTATATTTAGTTAGTGATGCTTTTGGTGGAAGTGTCGATAAACGTTTATCATAAAGCCATCATAGTGTATTTTAAAGGCTAGGCTAGATGGAATATTGGGTTATCTAAAAATACAGTCAGAAGAGAAACCCATGTTTGTATTTATAAGCTACCTATAAGATAGACTATGGCTATACAGAATATATTATAGGGGTATAGTAGTAGGGCATAGACTTTTGGTATTTTTCTGTAATTTTAGTCTGAGGCTCAAGTCTGACTGACATCATCGTAATCAAGCAAATCAAGAGAGTTGTTTTTTTTAAAAATATTTTTAAAATTTTTAATTGTAATTGCGAGTTTTTAATGGTTGAAGAAACAATGTCTTTAATTTCAAATAATAATATGGGGGTGGTGACCGCAAATCCTCTCCTCCACCACCAAATTAACAACAACAGCTCGAATAACATGGTAAAAAACCCATCGATAATTATAATCTAAAAAAACAACTTTTTGTTATCAATTAAGATATACGCATTTAACTAATTTTTTTATGACTTTTGTAGGTTAGAGTCCCTGGATCGTGTTCTGAAATAGTCTACAAAGGATTACGGTTCATTATCACGGAGAGGCCGTCGGATATAAATATGACAAATTTTATCAAAGTAACCTACCTGTCATTAATATTTTATGTTTTTTATGCTTTACAAGTATGATCTTTTTTTTTGCATTTTAAAGGAACTTTTAAGGTTTCGAGTCACGGTTTTAGTTAATGTTTGCTGTGCTGATGAGGGTCGACGAGAGTCGACAACTTCTGGTGGTGGTAGTAGTGGTTCAATGCCCTACAAGCGTGATAAACTGGATGAGATTGGGGTAGAAGTTTTCGAATTACCATTTCCTGACGGTGAGTAAAATTAAAATGCCACTTAAAATGTCATATTTTATCTAATTTTTGCTATTTTGTACTCTATTTTTATTTCTATTAGGTCAACCACCACCAGGTTTGTTTTCTATATTATTTCTATTAAATGAAAAAGTATTTTCTATTATGATATTTAACATATATTTTTATTGATTCCTTTTCTAGATGATGTGATTCAAAAATGGTTTGATCTTTTAAAAAGACAATTTGGTTACAGCAATTTCACCATCCCACCAGAGAAGGAGAAGGTGGAGAACAATGGTGAGCCTGCTAAAAGTAATAGTAATGGTTCCACATCACCCACTACAACGCCAACAGCCAGTCAGCCCAAACCCGAAGAAGAGCCAGTCAAAAAGAGGATTATTAAAGTTAAAAACTTTAACGCTGATTGTCCATTCGTAAGGAATGTCGTGTTCAAAAAGAATCAAGCATGGAGTGATGGGGGAGGCGGCGGCGGCCATGAAATTGCCGAAGAAGAATGCGATAGTGTTTCAGACGAAGTTTGTTCCGTGGCTGTCCACTGCCTTGCTGGGCTTGGTAATATAATCTACTATTAACTAACTATACATTTACTATATATTTAGCTAAATCGCTTAGGACTTACATATAATATATACCTAGTTATATACCTAGTTATATACCTAGTTATATTGTGAGTGAGAACTATTTTTTTTAACTTTTTTCAAGCTAGTAGAATATGAAACATTAACCTAGGTTCGTATTACAGTAGTATCTACATAATATTGTAGAGTCGACGGAATTTGTAAATTGATATTTTTTTATGATTTTTCCAAGTCAAAAATCGTTAATATTTATGACATTATTTTCTAGGAAGGGCACCTGTTCTGGTCTGCTTAGCTCTAATCGAAATGGGCATGAAATGGGAGGATGCAGTTCAACTTATCAGAGAGTATTTAATACCTTACCCTTACCCTACTATTTTAAAACTGATAAATTTAATTGTATTCTACTAGACTAAATAATCTTAATTGCTTATTTCAGGAAACGAAGAGGGGCTATCAATTCAAAGCAATTAGGTAATGGTATAGTCTATTCTAATTCTAATTATATTCATTTATTTAGCTTTTGAAAAAAACCTATAATGTCCCCTCAACTTGAAATATTAAAATTGATGCAAAATTGAGACAAAATTTTGCTTTTTCAGAGTTAAATCATATAACTTTAGTCGTATATATAAAAATGTATTTACTTACCTTGTACTAATTGCTTCAACTTTTGATATTTGTATTCCAGCTTTTCTCGAGAGCTACCACCGAAAGCATCGCAAGAATAAATTCAAAATCAAAAAGACTTCTGGTGATAACTTGCCATTTGGTGCCAACTTCAGGTTGCACCATCATCAAACGATTGCCAATCCCCAACCACAAACTGGGAATGGAAATACAATTGTGACTGAAGACTTGATTAGTCATCTAATTAAAAATGAGAATAAGAACTTACTCAACTTCCCGCCACCAAACATCTCGGACAAAATTTCAATTCGAAATCCAAATATCTTGATTACACCACTTTTACCCCATCAACTCCAGAGAGGCACAAATGATGACAATTCAGCAGCAGAGATGACCCAACATGAAAAACAATCAAATTGCATTTTAGTATAAACAAAAAAGTGAACATTATCAACAGTATATATAAAAACTTTTATATATATAATATCCTAAACTAAAATTATTTTTAAAAAAAATTTTGTAAAAAAACTATAATTATAATTCAAAGAAAATTTTTAAATTTAAATAAAATTTTTATTGAAATTTTTCCAATCAAAAATGATTTTCAAAGAGGTGTTTTCAAATTACATCAAGTGAGATTTCATGCCAATTAGAACAGTTAAATAGATTTTTTTTTCACAAAAGTAAAGTCACAATTAATTTTTTAAAGTATTATTTATATAAGTTGGTGTTGTTGTTGTTGTAATATTGTAATAGTAGTAATAGAGTAGAAGTTATAGAAGATAGAATAGACAATGGATATTATAGAGTAATAATAATTACATTACAATTACAAATTACGATATTTATGTAGTAGAATAATAATAATAATATAGTGTATACTCATCATATTCTAAGGTTAAAAAAATGAATCAAATTTTTAAATTAATTAATTATATTAAGTTATAGAGGTATATTTTAATTAAATTAGTTTTTTTTTCATGTTTCTCAATTGTGTATTTTTTCAATCTTTTTAACTTTTTCATCATTCAGCGCCTGCTTCGGCTGCAATTAATCATTGCACATTATTCAGTTAAGTTAAACCGAAAATGAATTATTTTATTTTATAATTATGACATACCTGCACCGGTACCAGCTCCACCACTATTTTCGTCACCTTGATCTTGTGTGTCGCTTGTCCACAAAGTCAAATTATCTCGGAGAAGCTAAAAAGAGAAAACCGATTAAAAATTAAATATTATAATATAAGAAAAGATAAGTAATCCATTCATTTAATTCAGCTCTGTAAAACCGAACTTTTGCCTCAATTGTATATTAATTGGCTAGTACAGATAAAATTGAGTTGAAGTCAAAGGTTTTTCAAAGATGAGTTTTAAATGACTAGATGCTTAATTCTGTACAAATTCACATACCTGCATAATTAACGTTGAATCTTTATATGAGTCTTCGTTCAACGTATCCAATTCAGCAATTGCTTCATCAAATGCCTAAGTTTCAAATAATATCATCACAAGTTAATATTTTAATCGAATTTTGAACCATTATGAGATTTATTAAGTATTGATTGAATCTTTTAGTTAGAGAGAGAACACACTAAAATAGATTTGAAACCTGTTTTGCCAAATGGCAGGCCCTGTCTGGAGAATTTAGGATTTCATAGTAGAAAACAGAAAAATTCAATGCCAATCCAAGACGTATTGGATGTGTTGGTTGCATTTTAGCTTTGCTGATCTCAAATGCCTCTTGGTACGAATTTTTCGAATCCTCAATTACTTCTAATCAATTACATTATAAACATGACATGAAATTAAAATCCATACCCATATTAAGATACTTTAATAAAAAATATCTTTTTTCCTTTATATTATAAGTTATAAGGATCACCCAACCCAGATTGTTTATAAATATAAACAGAGCAAACAAACAACAGAACAAAAAGTCAAAGGTAAAATACATAAACATAGACGCAAAGTATTTTTAAAATCATGATCTCTCTCTCTAACTAATAACTATTCAAATTTAATTAAAAAATAAAAATGTATTAAACCTGTTTCGCTAAAGCACAGGCCTAAAAATTGAATTAGAAAAAACAAAATGAGCATTAAATTACATTAATGGTAGCTTGTAATCATAATTGTTAATCATAAATAAATGCCTTTTCAGGTGAGTTGAGGATTTCATAATAGAAAACGGAGAAATTAAGGGCGAGTCCGAGACGAATTGGATGAGTCGGTGCCATTTTTGATTTACTTATCTCAAAAGCCTCTTGGTACGCTCCTAGATCACACACAAACGAAAGAAAAAAACATGCAAAATATTAGATTTAGTAATTAGTAAATGATCATCATTCATCAATAAATATTGTTTTTTGTTAGTAATTTTAATTTACCTTGTGAATCTTCCACTGTTTTTTATATATGAAATTGTATAAAACAAAAAATAAGACAAAAATTAGTTAATCAATAAATATTCAAAAGCCTAAAATAACTCACTACATACAAAGTAGAAGTACCTACTAATTAAGTAGCATACTACTTTACTACGATTGAGAAGTGTGTATTTAAAAAAATAATTCTAAAAGAGTATGCAGGCAGTGTGTTTTATATTTTAAAAAGATATTTAAAGATATAAATACTTTTCTGTGTCAATAAATGAAATGTATACTACAGATACAGACTACATACTAACTTCTAATAAAAAATTAATGTGCGTGTACTGAAAAGAGTGATCCTTACTAAATATAAAGAGGTCAAAAAAATATTTTTATCTGTTATTTACACGACTTACTGTTCCGTTGCTCTCTGAAAAGAAATGAGAAAACATTTTATAAGATAAAATAACATAATTTTAAACTAACTAATGAATGAAGTAAAATGAAAAATCTTTATTTACCCGGTTGCAACTAAAATTAAGAAAAAACAAACACATTAATACACATTAAATAAAAATACTTTTGATTGAATTGCACAATTCAATTTAGATTTCAATGAAGGTAGGTAATCTAGTGTATAAATCTCACCTTCAGCCAAATATCGGAAATAATCGCCCTTCATTTTGAGGTAAAAGACTTTAGACTCGGCATTTGATGCTTTTGGAACCAAAAACTTGTCCAATAGTCCCTACAATAAATGAAATAAACGATTGAATCACAATTAGAGATGACACATAAAAACAAATACACATACTAAAATGTATTTTGACAGATCATAAGAATGTAATTTAACTTACCAAAACCTCATAACATATCTCTCTCAATTCGGTTTCAACTTTTTCTCTATATTCCCTAGCCATGGCCTGTTTCCTCTCGGACCCCTCAGTTTTCTGCTCAATTGAGCTAATGACACGCCACGATGACCTCCTCGCTCCAACCACATTCTTATAAGCGACAGAGAGAAGGTTCCTTTCCTCATTTGACAACTCAACTCCAGTCTCGGTGACGGCCTTCATCGCTGCACTCATATCATCATAACGCTCTGTCAAAAATCAACCACAATTAAAATTACCATTATTATGAACATTAACATTAAAATCACAACTTTTACATCATCATCATATTGATTTAAAGAATAGGATATGATTAATAGTAAATGAGTGGGAGGGAATACCATGGTAGTACAATGACAAAAAAAATGAGCTCACCTGCTTGTTCGGCCAATTTCGCCCTTTGAACTAGTTCCTCCTTGTCCACCGCCATGTCAATTAACTGTCGACTGTGAGATTAATTAAGTAATTAAGTGACCAAATCGAGATGACCAAATTGGACTTCGCAGTTAGAAGAGAGAAAAAATTAAATTTTCGGTTAATTGAGTAGGACAAGTGTAGAGCTCGACTCGGCTAGCTTACAAGTACATGTAGTACCTTCTATTAGGTATGCGCTATGGCTATAGCACACTATACTACCTTTACCTACTCGAAAAATCGAAGCTTTGAAAGGGCGTGTCGAAAAATATTCGTGGGAATTTATAACGTCGTCTACATTACCCCAGTGCAGTGGGAACAAAATGCAACACAATATATCGATTTTTCACCTGAAAAATGAACTTCTTTATAAAGTCACTCAATTAATTAATTAACTATTTACCTTAATTAAGTAATCATGATCAAAATAATTACCTAATTGTATATAAAATTGAATTTAGACAAATTTACTTTCTGGCCTAAACTCAAAACCTGCTGGTTTTTTTAGTCAGATCCTTCGATTTTTAATTTTTAAGTTCCTTAGACTAACTTCTCTATAAAGTACCCCAATTAACTAGCTATTTACCTCAATGAATAATAATCTAGATTCTAGAATTTGACTATGCAATGGTCATTTACTTTCTGTGTTTTCTGACCAAAGAAAGGAGTCCAAAAAAAGCCTTTTGATCCCTTTGATTTAAACTTTGATTTGACCTCTATTTCAAATAATTGAAGATGTAAAATACTAATTTATAGAGTAATTACCTTTAAATCACCACAAACCAGGAAGAATGACCGTAAGAAATAGCTATTCCAAGTAGTTTAACCGAAAGCAATTAAAAAATAAGCTGAAAAATACGAAATGAAAATTTTTTTGGGGCAATATGACTCTACGAAAAAAAAATTGATCTCGATCTCGATCAACCAAGATCAATTAAAAATTTAATTAGCCAGGTTTAGAATAATGACGATTAATTTGCCTTGTTTCCAAGTTGACAATAGACTTTAATTTTTGACAAAAATTTGTCCTTGGTTTGTCCAAGAAATTCAAAATTCAAGATCAAGATCGACTGACAACTGGACAATTTATGGGAGGTGGATTTGAGACCTGAGGAACTGAGGACACCCGACACAATCACAGGCCAGGCACAGGATGGATTCTCATGAAAAGCTCGAAATTAAGGGGCATAATGTGGACCAATCAAGACCAAAAAGAGACTTGGCTCAATTCAGAGATCGTGAAATCCCCATTAATTTTGGATTTCTTTTAAAATCCGATCCTTTTACATTCGTCCATACGGTTAGTGACCGGTTAACTGTCATTAATTGTTTTACCTATTATATTTAGGATTTGAAAGATCTAATCTCAATTTTGTAAATAATTACATGCAAAATTGGAGCCATCGAGTTTTTTCATAGCTGAATTTAAGCCATTTTCAGTGGCTTAAACTAATTTAAGTTTAATTGGATTACTTTAGATGACTGAACTGGCTGTAGAAAATAATGAGCTAAGGAAAGAGAATAAACGACTTGAAATCGAGGTTGAGCATCTTCGGAATATTTTTACAAATGGATATGTCAATCAAAATTTGTAAGTTCATATTTCGAGATTTGTATTCGTAAGTAATGTAGGAAATTGAAATTGTAAACTTGTACATCTTTCATTTGCATTATAATTTCCACAGATCATTGAATAAAGAAGAAAAACTGGGAACCGTCGAGACACCACCTAAAGTATCAGAAGATTTGATTGATTTGACTTTTGACTGTGACGAAATCAGTAATAATACTAACAATAACATAATTGTTGTCAGCAATAATAATGATGAGATAAACGAAGCTGAAGAAGTTATTGAGATCAAAAATCCAGTGAGTATCAGTAATAATGGTCCTAGTGCTAGTAATAACAATAACTTTACCATTCGGGTGGAACTTGTAAATAAAACTTTTGAATCTCAATCTCCACAAAGTCAACATAGGCAATGCTGTGGATGTCAATGTCAATGCCAAGCTAGAACTATACAAAAAAGAAGGTCAAGTACTAATAGTAATCATCATTATACTACTGAACCGATAAATGAATCAACTCGTCGTCAAATTATCCCATTACCCCATCGCATGACAGCTCAAAATCTTAATTCCAATTCCAACTCCAGCAGAAATATTTCCTCAAATTCTAAAATAGTTGCTTCAAACTCGGTAGCATCCTCAAATGGTAGCAATAAAGGTCAAAATAAGAAACCTACAAAGGCATGTGTATTTGCCATGAAAAATGATGTTTCTCCAACACCATCATCATTAAAGAAGAATAAAAAGAAAAGTAAAAGTCGATTTTATAAAAATGCCTTCAATGCCTTTTTAGGTCGAAATTCAGCACGAGCAACTGAAAATGCAAATTCTACAACTAACTATGAATCAAATAATCGAATCTCATTTCCAATTAACTCAATAAGTAGTTCTCAAAATATCATGCAAAGACCTAGTTTCTTTCAACCTCAAAACCAACCGTTGAGATCTCAATTTTCTTCACATCGACGTCCACCACTTCCACCACATCAATTTCGAGATTAATTTAAAAAGCTAAAAATATATTTGTCTCAGCATCAGCATGCAAAAAATCAAATTCCAAATTCTGTAAAACAAAAAAATTCTTTATTTTATCACAAATCACAAACAAAATTAATAAAATTAAATAAAAGTAAATTTCAAACACAATTTTGTTCTTTAATCTCACGACCCACTATCAAACGTTCAAAATTAAAACTTGACAAATCTATTGTTTTAAATTCCCCATCTAAAATTAATTCACTTATAGCATGACCTACAGCCGGAGCCTGCTGAATTCCTATATTAAAATACATATTACAGATATTTAGATTTTATGAGGTAGGTATAATATAAAATACAAATTCTTAAGATTTTATACCATGTCCAGAGAAGCCTGTTGCAAAAAACATATTATAATGGTAAGGATGTTGTCCAATTATTGCATTTTGATCAAATGTATTGTAATCATAATAGCCGGCCCAAGCAGATTTGATTTTTAGATTGTTGAATGCTGGAACTCTTTTTGCGAGGTTTGGCCAGACAGTATTTTCCCTAAAAATTACAAATCAGATTCATAAATTGTGATCGATAGTTATTATTATATAAATTGAAACATACCAATATGAGTAATCTACATCTAAATTTTCAATATTTGGCTCCTGTTGAAGTAAATAAATTAAAAATTGAATAAATCATATACCTAATCATTAGTAATCATATCATATTAATAAAGATACCTCTTCAAATGCAGGACTGAAAATTTAAACATAATTAGAATTTTTTAGAATTAGGCTTTTTTTGTCTTGCTTGCATATAATATTAAAATATAAATTAAATACCTCTGACCTCCAATATAATGATTTGATAATCCTTCTCGCCTATTAAAAAAGAGTTGTTTAAAAATAGTCATCAATTTCGTTATCATGCGATACTTCTATACCTAAAGTAAGCTCCTGAAGGATCAATGAGTAGAGGACAATCTAGTGTTGGACCATCAGGGGCATGAAAACTGTAAACATATCTCTTTCTGATAAAAAAATGACAAAATTTTTAAGAAACCTTTTCTTTATACACTAGTATGGTACTACTACGTATTATATTTTTACTATCTGTACCTTGGCTCAACCGGTAATGGAACTGATAATACTCCTTGTCTTCTTCCTAATCGAGCCATTTCAGCTATTTTCCCCGATTCATATCCAGCAGCCAAAATGAATATTGCAGACTTGATTGTTTTATGTTCACCTCTTGGGGTTTTAACAATCATTTGTTCAATTCCTTCGTAAAGTTCACCCTCAAGTTGACCACTAACAGTTATATCACGACGTTCATTAAATTCAAACCCGATAGTTTCTGCATTTACAAATCTTATAAAAATAGAAAATTTATAGGTTTTATTAATGTTGCGTTAATTTAAACTTACTCAACTCCTAAAGAGATTGCTTTTCTTTTATAGGAAAATAGTAAAGCCCATGGATCAAACCTTATTATAAAAATAACGATAAAAATGCAAATTTCTGATAATGAATAAAATATTTCATATTTACCATCCTTCATTTTCAAGTCCTAATGATCCTAATTCTATATCTTCAACATTCAACCAAGGATATTTATCTTTTAGTTGAGTTTTATTCATGATTTTAATCTTAGCACCACACTCCCTATAAAAATTCACAAAAATTAATTTTACATTCATATTGAATTCATGATGATTTTCTAATAAACTTTACTTTTGAACTTCATAATTCTTTAATAGTTGCTCTGCCCCAGATTCAGGTGCGAGGAATAAATATCCTTGAGGGTGAAATTGAATATCAGGCTACAGATAAAATTAAAAGAGATTAACTTTAGAGACATTATTGAATTGAATATAATATTTTTATTTACAGGAGGACTATCTTCGATTGCCAAAAGTTTAGATGCTTTTCTTAAAAAATCTGCAGAATACAGGCTCATTTCCACATTTTCTTTAAGTGAGAACTGTTGCCTCAAACCACCTACAGAAAGTACAGTTGATGATCTTGTATATGCAGGATCTCGTTCAACAACTAGAATAGATAGTGATTCCATAGGTAGTCTACATTTCATATGGTAAGCAATGGCGGCACCCATTATCTATTAGATTACCCATTATCAATTTCAATATAGTAGGTATCTTATTAAAAATATATATGGATGAACTTACTCCTCCACCAATAATTGCGATATCACAATGGGATGGAAACTCGAGTAGAGGTTCCTGCTTTTTATCTACGATACTCCTCACATCGTGCCTCAAAATGTTAAAAGCCCGTTTAAAAGGTTGGTCTTCGGGTTTTGGTGGTGCTTTGACTTCTTCATATTCATCGTAAACCTGTTTAAAAAAGTTATCATTTTATGAATTTTAATCATCATTAGTATTAATATTTATTTGATTTTGATTACTTACATCTTTCTTCTTGAGATGTGTCCTTGTAGTTGAAATTGTTCTCAAAAAGTCAGTAGATTTAGTTAAAGATTTTAATCTCGAGAATTTTAATAAAGACATCTGAAATAAGTAAAATATAAGATTAGAAAAGTGAAATGATTGATATTTTCAAAAAAACTATTCTAGAGTAAATCCGAACCCGAAAAACGAAACCGCAAAAAGTATACTGTACGATTTTATGTAATGAACATGAATCTAAACTTTTTGAGTTTATCAAAATTATGATAAAGTAAATAATAATTAGCCATTTATTCAGATTTTATTTTTAAAATTGTGTAAAAATAGTAATATTTACTGATAGATAGTAAGCTACTTAAAACAATTTGTCAAACTCTTTAATTCTTTCTTGTAAAGATTTAGAACTATATTCTTCTTTTCCCCATAAAAAAATTAGATGAAATTCAGTTTTGAAAATGTCCAATAAAAGTAAATCGTATTCGATATCTTCACCTTGTCTTTCATAATTTCTCTTATGTATCGAACTGAAAGTTTTCAAACTTCTTAAATGGTTTAAATGTTCTGTATAAAACGCGAGATGATCTTCACTATTAATACATGTTGATGGCAACAAATGAATGGAATCTTCTAGAATAAGAGCACCAACGAAAAGATCCGGTATTGTAGTATTAGGTGGGTACGCTTCAGTTCCTAAAAAAATATTTGATTAATCGTTCTCATTATTCTAATGGTATCTCTAATACCTTGAACATATCCTTGATAAAAACACCGTAAAGTTGTTTCAAAAGCAAATGTTGATTCAGTAAATTTACTTCTCAATCGAACCCAATTAACCTTTCCATCATCTTCTCGAGTAATTTGGGGCATCAGTAAACATCTCATAATACAGCCAAATGAATAAAAATTTCCGAACGATGTTCTCAATTCTGAAGCAACTGTGATCCACTTATCTATCATTTCTTCTCGTTTATCCGAGTAGAGTATAGTTAGACAAATAAATTGACTTTGACTAATTGATCTTTCGATTATATTATTCCACCTGTGTTGAGAATCATGGAAAAATAATTCATATAAATCATTCCAAAGATTGTCATTGTCATTTTTAGATGGCAAGGTGAAAGCACTCCAATCAGCTTTGGTCATATGAAGTGCAATAATCCAATTACTTGTCTCCAGAATTTGAGTATTCACTATCTGTTCATTAAAAAATTAGTAAGAACCCTTTTTACACAAAATGTAGATATCTTTTAAAACCTTGATTGTATCCAAGTCCAGTCTATTTGCAATGGGCATTAACATACTTTCAAATTCGGTAAAATCAAAAGAACTTTCCTTAATCACACTCCTTTCCTTCATAAATATTAATTCTCCAGGAATGTAAGCCAATTCTTCAAGCAATCCTTCAATGGGTGGCTTTAATTTGAGGGCTTTAGATCTTTCTAAAGTTGAAATCATTTCATAAGGCAAGTGTACAGCTATTGGTTCAAATCTTGAAATTGATGCATAATCTCTTTTTGATTCGTCTGAATATTCTATGTCTTTTCCATAGTCAAAATTTTTATACAAAGGCATCGTTCTATTCCTTATAAGATTAAGAAAACAGATAAAAAGTTAAACACATTTTAAGAATGACAAAAGTAGAATAGTTAAAAATCTTACTTGGGATTTGTAATGATAGCTCCAGAACTTCGTGAAATAGGTATTGAGCTCCCAACATGATATCTGACAAGATCTTGAACTGTATCAAAACTTTCATTTTCAAAGAGGTAGCGAATCTGCTCATAAATCGTGTCTTTCTGCAAAATCTTCTGAAAATATTTTATTAATTAAAATTTTGAAATTAGTAGGCCTTATAGAGTATAAAATATTTAATCATTTTACTGTATACTGTGTATAGTACCTTATATACAAGGAAATGAAGATTCGCACATTTCCATCGACAACTCAGCACAAAATCTCGTCCATGAGAAGAACTGCAATCTCGTACAAGGAAATCTTCATCACAAGATAAATAATTCTCAGCCTCAGTCCTACTCAAAGGTCCATGATACCAAGCATGTGCTCGGATATCTCTAGAATCCAGTGTTGATAATTCCCACTCTAATTTCTCTTGAATATTTTTATTTTCTTCGTCAAACTCGGAATTAATTTCTCTAATTAAACAACTCATTATTCTAAATGAAATATTTCAAAAACTGCAGTAAAAGCAGAAGCTTTAAAACTTCAAGATTTAATAATTATCAAAGTTCCACCCTAAACATATCGATTTTTTGCATCCCAAAAAAGAACAACCCCTTACATTAGATCCTACTACATACTATGTACTATAATGTATCAACCCTTAAATATCATTATATGAGCTATTTAATAAGGGGTGATTTTCATTATCATCATTTACTCGTATCGTATCTGCGATTTTAGGGTGAACAGATGTCGATGTCGATATATTTGTATAAAAATCTACCCTGGAACTGTGGAATGAGAAAAAATAGTTTTTACAAGACAGAGATCTATGAAATAGAAATAGGTGACAGGTATGAAATGAAGAATTTTTTGATGTTGACAAAGTGGACTTGACGAGACTTTTTTCAAGTCCCATATGAGGACAAGCATAACTCTCTACAAATAAGACAAAAGTGTTAAGGCAAAGCAAAAAAATATAAAAAAAAACTTTTTCTTTGACTGATAAAGAGTAAAAGTTACGAGTTTTGAGCCTTCGAAACCACTTTTATTTTACAAATAGAATATTACGAGTATCACCATCAACTTATTCAACTACACTTACTTATAGTATCTCTACATATGAAAAGTAAGGGCTCAAATTTCACTACTTTTAACTTTTACGATTCCTTACAAGAGTCGAAAGCAATTTTTCCCTGTCTTGGATAAACCCTATATTTTAAATATATTTGACTGACTCTATAAGATATGATCTTTTTCCAAAAAACCAAATTGAATTTGTACGTATGAGTATGAATATCATATCCAAATCATGAGTACCTACCTACCCATGCAATGTAGTAAAAAAACATATTTATTTTACGCCCTAGCAAAAGTCAAGTTTTTGAGAATCGCATGCATGAAAAATGTCCCTTAGGATCTATCCAAACTTTTTAGCCCAAAAACTGTATATTATCTAGAAGGCATAGGCTATAGCCATTTGTGGGAAAAAAAGCAAAAGGATTGGTATAGATTCTTTTTCCACTGACTACTTGAAATGAACATTGGATGATAAAAAAAAGGATTCTTCGACTTATACTGACTACTGGCGGATTAATCTATGGGGAGTCGTTTCACGACTTGTACCTACTACTTGTACCTACTACGTTATAGATTCGGAATACCGTCGGGGCCGCCGTTTTCAATTGAATTTTCCAATGAATCCTAATGATCCCGGGTCGACCCCATGATAAAATAAAATAAAGGGATCAAATCATCCTAACCCGACCAGAAAATCACAAGTACAAGGACACTTGGGCTTAAAAAATATCTCACTTTGATTTTCAAATGCCTTGTAGACAAAAAATATGAATAATAATAAAAAATTGATAACAAACCTTAATTATAATTATATTGTACAACTGTCAAATAAGTACCCTGTGTACAGTATATTATGTATGCCAAAAGAAAGTCAAAAATAAAAAATAAAAAATAAAAAATAATTCAAGTTAAATATCAACTAATATTATAGACCATGAATGCTTTAAATCCTTACGTGTAGCAAAAACTTTTGACACCTTAATTTCTTTGCTTGTCAAGTACTAGATAGTTCTAGTTGGTAGTAAGAAGTATCCAAAGCCCTTTGACACATTTATGGCTTCGTGATCTCTGCCTATATACATACAAACGATCTGGATCTGGATTCGAGTGATTTGCTATTCACCTCTAATTCTGATACTTACGGATTGAATAACTTTCTCCACAAAAAAAGTTAAACGAGTAGAAAAGGAAAAAAAGAATCTCCATTACATAAAACCAATATTTACATATGGAAAAAAGAAGAGTAAAAGTCAAAGTGTTACATCATAAATAGTTCTACATAGTAAGAGCCTCAGGATATCTGAAACTCCCCCAAAATTTTCATAAAACACCCTTGAGATTCTAGTAGTATACCTATCATTTATTGGATAATTCTGATCTTTAGTAAAAGTTCAAATTGAATTTAACTTTTCAATTCTTTCTCTCTCCTTTTCACGATTTTAACATCTCGTATGCATTAAACTGAACAATTCTAGTCAGAGTTTTAAATTCAATTTCTTTCAAAAAAGTTCACGAATCTATCCCTTCAACTTCTCGTACTTACTAGACTCTAGACTAGATTAGTTACTAATAGAAATCCCCAAAAGAAATATTTTAATACTTTTTAACTCTGTTTCAATTTCCATTAATTTATCTTTAATTTACATAGTCAATACAGATATCACGATTTCTACTCCAATGCAATAGCAGTAGTATAAAAGTTGAATAAAAAAATGGTTTTTTTTCAAACATCATCTCTAGAGATTATACTAAAGCAATACCATGTTCGATTTATTTTTTTCAAAAAGTTAGCTTTCGGACTTTTGCTATGCAATTTTTTAGTATGAGGGAGAGTTTTTTTATACATTTTAGTTTTTAGAAACAATTGATTGACATAACTGGACAGCCAAAGCCAAATTCTCTTTACGTAAAGCAATTTCTTTCTCTTTTTCCTCTGATATTTTACACATATATGTAATTGTTTTTGTACTTTTTCTGCTCGAGATTCCTACTCTCTTTGTGTTTGAAATACAAATGTGCCTAATACAGTATACTGTAGGGTACTTATTCTATACATGAAAAAATCTAATATGAGAATTTTTGAAGCAATTCCAGTGGTCTATTATTGCATGAAATCCATTTAAGAAGAGTTGAGCACTTTGGACAGGGATTAGATTGGACTTTGAATCATTTGTCTATAGTCCAAAATACCTTTGAATAATAAATGAGCAAAAGAAAAAGAGATGCTGGCTGATACCATATACCTTACCTATATTTTCTGATCCACAAAATACTTTGGCTAGTACACGTTAGGGATTTGCGTGACTAGCTCAGGAAAATGACGACAAGAAGCAAAACATGATCTTTACACATTAACATGACCAAAAGGTAAGGTAAAATAAAAATTTTAGACTCTCGACTCGCCCCAAAGGATTTCTCTCCTCCTAGATAATCTGAAACCCGAGAAAAAAATCTACTTGAAACTTCTTCAAGTTGAAAGCAAAAAAAACTCGATCTTTCGATTTAAGGCGATTTAGATCTGAACTGAAAAGAAATCGAACAAACCCCAAGGGTATTCAAATTCGAATCGGTGGGCTTTTACCAAAAAGAAAAGTATAAAATAAAAGAAATGGACGTGAGTTTACCCAGTCTAAAAACATAATATTGGACACAACAGAGTTTCAATTTTCGAAAAAAAAGACAAATCCCAAACTCCCTTACAGTATAGGGTACTCAAATTCTCAAAATTTATATAAGACTTCAATTTATCCAATCCAACCCCGCCTTCAAAAACTCAAAGTCCGATTTCCTCTCCTCTTGATTTTGCTTCTAACAAAAGAATGGGAAAAAATCCTCAAAAATTGATTTGACATGGACAAAAAAGCAAAAATGAGATTGGATTTTGAGCAACTTTTTCCATGATCCTAAATGGTCATCTGAAATTTCAATCATAAAAAATTGTTTTTATGAAAATGTACTACTATGTATCTTGTTCTCGTACACTGTAAAACAAATATATCTTGACTTGTTTACTCTTTCAACTCTCAAACCCGCACCCGCCCATCAAAAGATAGATTATAGCAATCATTTTTTGCGAAACATCGACCACATGAAATCGGTCTCAAACATCAAAAATTATTACTCTCTTTTTTTAACTGAACTATCTGTACTAGGTATTCTGCCTATTAATCCAATTGATGTTTGTATTTATAGCCCATGTATAAAATAAGATAAACATTAGAGGAAAATAATATGAATCGCTAGGTACACTTCCTATCCTATTACTCTAGTACCATCAACCTGTACATTATACTTCTTACCATTACGTTTAAACTTATGAGCAAACAACACATAAAATAAAATAAAATAAAGTAAAATAAAATAAAATAAAATAAAATTTCAACTATCCATCAATTGCACCTAGTCGGTCTTTAAACCAGTAGTTTCTAAACAAACTTTAGCTACAGCTACAGTGTATAATAATGGGCAAAAAGAGTTTCGAGTTTGAAGAAATTATTATTGCCATATTTGCTATAGGCGTGATACCAATTTGAGTGAGCAAACATAAAACCCCATCAAGGGCCAATACTCAATATGTACAAATAAATTATTTGATAGATTTTCTCCTCTGGGTAGTCAAGTACCTAGTATACCTACTAACTACATATAGTTTGTAAAAAGTACCTAACAGTAGAGTATTACAGTAATTTCTTTTTACTTAATTTCTTACTTATTGATCTTCTCATCATAATCATAACCATTTAATCTCGACAATTTCAAAGGGGACTTGAAATGTTACCATATATTATTAACTCGAGTAGTAGTCAGTATTACCTATATGTCTACAAAACTGTTGCCTACACATTAGGTATAAAAAGCTCATTTAAAGTAGGTATTACAAGAGAAAATTTATTACCAGAAAGCAAATAAAATAAAAATTATATTATATTATAAGTATTAGTACTACAATCTACTTGCCCTATTGTCGTGACTCGTTGAGTTTTGTAGGATCTAGAGCTTGAGTTGAGTGAAATAGAGAAAAAATTGATTTTGATTAAAGACCATCAATCCTTGTTGAGAGTGTACTGATAGCGGGTATAAGAGTCATGAAAATGGTCAATATAGCCTCCTATATAAGACTGGTTGATGAAGGCAATTATTTTAATCAGATTCTGTAGTGTCTGCGTGATTCCCCAGTTTAATGATGGGAGATTCTGAATTCTGAGTTGCCTTGATCTAACTACTCCACTAACTATAAGTAGTATGCACATACACAGATGTAAAATACTTTTACTTATAGAGCTCTACATAAAATAGACTCATCACTTCTCGAAAGCTCGTATCGTAATCAAGTCTAATTAGATTAAAAGTATCTAACCATCCTATCGTTGCCTGGAATAGTAAAGTAAAACTTAATGTAATAGTACCTCCTACCAATCTTTAAATTCTTTAAAACTAACACAAATCTAACACAGTGGGTACCTAGTACCTAGTACTGACTACTGACAAAGTAGTGTCAAAGCCAAAGCTACCAAAATATTCAGAGAGCAATAGAAACAAGTTCAAGTTACAATCCTCTAGTACAGACCAAATACCAAAAAGTTTTACCTCATCTCTATTCTATTTTGTCATCATTTGCGGGCTAATGTAGTTAGAATTTGTAGTAGTAAGTAGATAGTCAAATGGGTGAAATCTCCAGCTACTAGAATCGGGTTTAAAAGGGTCCGGATTTCATATATAGATATTTTTCTTTGCATTCTTTCGCATAATTGCATGCCTCGACTACCCCATAAATAACCGTCGCTGGCATTATTACGAAAATCTTAAATACAAACCAGCCGAGGTTTCCTCAAATACTAATACTCACTACTGTACTCTCCAGTCAAATCTTATGGAACTTTCTCCAAAAGCAAAAACTAAATATCCACATTAAACTCAACCTAAATATCCAAATCCAAATAATTTTATATTGAAAATAATATGCTAAATTCCTTCCGGGATCTACTGAATTCCTTCTATTAGATAACTATCTGTACATATCTATAAGAGAGTATTACCATGTCCCCCCTACTGCTGCCTACGACATACCAAACCATACCTAAAATAAAGTATGTAGTAGTGAATCGGCCTTGCCTTGTTTTCTCGAGTTTAGATTTTTTTCAACCCTTATACATGCTACTGACTACGACTACTAGTACTAATTATTTAAAATACAACCAGTTATTGCCAAGTACTTAAAACTTATCTACTTATTCGAAAATTCGAAGAAAAAGTGTTTATTAAATTCTATTAAAGGTTTATTTTATGACCAAAAAGAATACTCTTATTCTATTCTGTATTATGCTACAATTTTTTAATAATAATTTGCCTATTAATAAATTTACAGTTTTTAATAGAACCAGGGGGGAAATATACTCAAACCTCTAGAAAAATTTCTAATCTCGGGTAGTACAGAACAGATATAAAGCTTCGGCTTAAGACTTTATTTATAGCCAGAGACTCGAAACAAAGAGAATATTTTACTACAACTACTTTCTTACTTTATTTCCAGAAAATCTCATTTATTTTGCATTTATTCAAGCTCGAGACTCAAAGAATACGACTAGGAATATACGACTAAAAATTTTAAGAAAGGAAGGGGAAAGAAAATTCTTAAGTTATTAACTTGGTCTTGGTACTAGTAACATAGTATATAGTACTACTAGTCTCAAGCAAAAAACCCTAAGAATCCAGAGCCAGAATCCGAGAATCCTGTTCTGTACTTCATCATAATTATCATCATCATATCTCGGTTCCTAGAAAAAAGCTTTACCCAAGGACTTACTAGTAGTAGCAGTATAGTTGTGTAATATTCAAATAAGACTAATATTTCATGCTCAACTTCAGGTCAGAGTGAAATGAAAGTTGACGCTAATTGAATTACAATTTTTTCCAAACCGAGTCGAGAGTCATCAGAATTAGCATCAAGGAGAAAAACACGAAAACTTCAGCCCCAAAACACCCGCCTAGGATAGAAACTTGCATTAATAATGCAATTTTTAATTTTTCGTGATTATATATTTCGGCTCTCTTCTCTCTATTCTCTACTTACCTATAAAAGGATATTAAAAATTATGCCAAAGACCAGAATACATATTTCGATGTTTTAATATAGCGATTATTTTTGTGACTGATGAGGCGTGAGGCGGGCTCGGAAAACAAAAAACTCAAAAATATCATAATATTACCTACTTACTACCTCTTGCTATAAAAACAAACTCCTTTCGAAAACAACATTTGTACCCTACGTATCTAATTTTATTATAGTGTATTATATTATATTTCTGAGTTAGATATTTCGTCGAATTCTCAAATTCGTGCACGAAATTGAAAAGAGGGGGGAGGAAAAGAGAAAGTCCTTTGAGCGAAATTAA